>JANHMN010000008.1:78592355-78673210 GCA_030674055.1 Rhabdomys pumilio | reverse complement strand
TGTGTGTGTGTGTGTGTGTGTGTGTGTGTGTGTGTGTGTGTGTGTGTTTATGTCCTTCCCTTGTTTTGGCTCATATGGAGTTATTCACTTCCTAATTTTTTGTTGTAGTTATCCTCATTGGGCTGGAGTTTTTTTTCTAGTATTTTCTGTAGGGCTAGATTTGTGAATTTGGATTTGTCTTGCTCCCTCCATCTATGCTGATTGAGAGTTTTGCTGGGTATTATGTAGTCAAGATTGGGACCTGTGGATTTCTAGAGGTTGCAACATATCTGTCTAGGTCCTTCTAACTTTTAGAGTCTTTGTTAAGAAGTCCAGTGTGAACCTAATAGGTCTGCCTTTGTATGCTACTTGGCCTTTTCCCTTGCTTCTTTCAATATTTTCCTTGTTCTGTAGATTTGCTGTTTTAATTGTTATGTACCAGAAGGATTACATTTTCTTGTCCAGTTAATTGGTGTTCTATAGGCTCTTGTGTATTTATAGGTATACTTTAGGTTGGAGATTGTGTTTTTGATTTTGTTGAAAATATTTTCTGGGCTTTGAACCTGAGACTCTTACCCTTCATGTATTGTATTATTCTTATGTTAGTTCTTTCCATGGTATTCCAGCTTTCCTAGCTATTTTGTGTCAGTGAATTTTAGAGTTAACTTTTTCTTTGACTGGTATATCCCTTTCTTTTATTGTATTTTCTACACTCGATATTTTCTCTTCCATCCTGTATATTTTTGATGATACTTGTAGCTGTTGTTTTTGTTCTCTCCCTCAATTTTCCACTTGCAGGATTCCCTAATTTATGTTTTCTTTATTGCTTCTATTTATAACTCACTTTATTGCTTCTGTTACATCTGGAAAGAATATTCCTGGTGAGGCAGGTTTCTGATGGGTATCCTTGGGTTGTATGGTTCTTCATCTAAAGGTCTGTATAGATCAGGATCTCCAGATCTCTTCAGCAGCCACAGACATGATAAAGGTGTTCTAGCTCTTAAGTGTGCTTTCAATTAAGATGATTTATTCTACTCATAATGAAATACTCAGGCTGTTTATTAGGGTTCTTTGTTTAGTTCTATTGGAGTTTAAGCAAACAGAACAAATTCCTTTGGGCTTTGAGGCAAAGCCTGTTCATGCACCAGAGAAGATCTATCTTGTCTCCACCAGGAAAGATGTCCTCTGCTCTGTCAAGTGAGATTACAGAGAACGTTTCCCAAATCGTCCAGATTGTCTCTCTGTTTGAACAGCAGACTAAGTCCAATGATCAAAATATTTGTTTGTATGAAGTCATGAATTATTACAGGAAACAAATGAGAACCAGAATATTTCATTTTTTACCTTTAACACTCTTTGGAGCATCAAACAGGGAATTTATCCAGTTTCTTCCCACAAATACAGCTGTATGATTTATCGCAGTTAATATTCTCTACTCTTGTTTTAGATAAGAACACACATCCTCCATCATTTAACTTGAACTTCCTTATGTTCAAGTCACTGAAGAACAAAACAACAATGGGGAACTAGTCAATTTTGAACATTCACTGAAGTCATGACTTTAAAAACTCTGTTCTCCAAAGCAGACAGAACATATAAGTTTTAATCATCATTAAAGTTCACAAGTTCATCATAAAAATATGTTCTTCACTCTAAGCCCATTAAAAAATAATGGTCTCTTTGTTACAACAAAAGCCCCATCTTTTTTCACAATTGTGCAATTTGTGGTCAGCATGGAAAACTGATTTTCAGTATTTCCAATGAATTATTTTATGCTGAACATGCTCTCCCACTTATATCTTGTTGATTAAAAATGCTAGGATAAAAGTAAAACAGATGTGTGTGACACATGATACAGTCTCACATGCTTTTGTTTCACGGAGAAAAGGAAGATTTGAAATGTAATTGCAGATGAAGGCATGTAACATATTTTAGATTGTTCTCTCCTTTTTCCTACACCCTAGATAATGAGCCTTCACAGAAACATGGAAATCTGCAGGATTTTATATTACAGGCCATTAATACCCTACTTTTAAAAAGATAAGTGCTGCAAAATAAAAAAAAACATAAATGAGAATACAGAACACATTAGCACATAGTCTGAATCAGAAGGATTGTGAGTTCTGGGACAGCCGTATCTACACAGCAAAAGCAGAAGTCTTTGATTTATTTAATAATAAGTTGAAATCCCACAGATACAGTGATATTTAACAAGGCTAGCTCTATGTGATAGCTTCATCGTATGATTGAAGTTATTCTGTGCTACAGATTGAGACTTTGTCTCATGAACCATAACAATAATAATGGTAATGTGAAATACTGTGCTGTGTGGAGTTAACATTTAGAATGCATTTATTTGTTGTTGTTGTTGTTTTGGGGAGAGAGAAATAACACGACATTGAGTGTGTAGGAAGGGAGGGAGCCACAAGGATTATCAGTAAGGAGGGAACCAACCTGATCGAAATACATTCTATGAGAAAAGTTAATTAAAACAAAAAAATTTAACTTTAGAAAAGAGTTACAATTACAGGAGATATGAGCTTTTAAAAGAAAACCAAACTGCATGGCAAAGGAAACCTCCAGAGGAATTACTTAGTGGTCAGGGAGATGACAGAGGTCTCCCACACAGCACAGGCTATGGCTCCTGCTCTTGGTTACTATAACTACATGATAAGCCTTATTGCTGATGGTACTCCACACTTTGACATAGAGAAGTCAATCTCAAACCAATATGGAAGTATGTTCCCCAGGGTTGGCATTCAAAAGGTTAGTAGGTGTTTTTTGCAGGTTGCAGCAGAGAAATGGTATGAGTAGTCCTATCCTGCAATAGATGCTGCATGCTACAATGCTGAGCTGCAGGCAAGATATGTTATAGTATAAACAGATGCTTTCTAATTGGAACTGAGGCTTTTACCATACCAGCAAATAATGTTAGGTTGTGTAATCTAAATCAAGTGTCCAAGACTGGGGAGGTCACAATCCTTAATCTGGAACTTGATATACTTGCTCTCCTAAGTGGTCAGGGGTTAAAATGCATTCTTACCACTTACAATCATAGCCTAAACCTGGACTGCTCTCAACTTTCATCAGAGAAGATTCTTTATATAGTGGATTATAGTCCATGCAGAGAGGCAGAATTGGTCCATGTGTTTAGGAGAAGAGCTTGTATGCTCAGTCCTAATGGGATATCTACATCAACTTCTCCCACTCCATACCACCAGAAAGACTCAGGGAACAGCGGGGAAGGATGTAAGACATAGCAAGGTCTTAGCATAGGACATAGCAAGGATGTAAGAACCAGAGAAGGGGAAAAGCTCTGTAAAATGCAGCATTCAGGACAAGATAAAATTTCTGTAAAGATTACTTCTGAAGAAATCACTATTCCTAGATGACAGTTGCTGGAAAAGGGAGATTCAATTCTTTATTGAGAGTGTGGTTACTTCTGGGTTTCCTTGTCCTAGTAGATAGCCTAAAACTATGCACATTTGGACAGTTAGTTACAAAGACATGAGTTAATGAGGCACATGTTACAGCTTTTAGTGGGACTAGGGGATGATATGTTCATATATTTTTTATATATATGAGATATTAAAAAATACATATATTATTAATAAAGATAATCAGTTAACAGTTTTCTACCAAATTATAAATAAACAAAAAAAATCTTGGATTTACACAACAAAATACCTTGGAATGGACAGTAGTCATACATATGTGAAACAGGAGTTATTAGAATGGAAGCATCTGGCTAGCTCTCACTTGGCAGCCATGTTCCTGCACTAACGCTGGTTACCAACAGGCAGCCTGTTCACAGCTGGGTTTACTTATCTCAGCAGGCTCTCCTGCAGGCTGGGGCTCTGGAGCTGGTTCTGCTGGGCTACTCTCTCTAGCTTGCCCCAGTAGCGACCAGTCACTGTGCTTCCAGCTCTGGGTCTCACTTCACAGCCATAACCACCATAACTCTAAAGCTTAAGATTAACCAAACAGATTTATATATTTGGAAATGCTCAATTAACAAGACACCCACATAATTAGAGTTGTAACCCAATATCTAACCTTTAGATATAAATTGCTACTCAGGATTGCTTTCCATTCATTCATCTTTCTCCATCATTGCTAGCCCCTTCCCTCTCCCCTCCTCATCTCTCCTCCTCTTCCTTCTCCTTCCCACTCTTCACTCCACCCACTCTTAGCTCCTGAACAATTACTGAGCTTTATTGCAAATGTAATGTAGCAGGAAATTATCCTGCAACACATATGTACGTGTACATAAATATATTCTTATATTTATAAATGACCAACAAGTATATAAGGTAGCAAGAATAAAAAGTATCTAGTGAATATCTGAGAGACTCAGGCTCAATGTATTTGTCATAAAAATTCAGTCACTTAACACCATCTTAAGTTGTTGACTTTCCAGTGCCCTTTACATATTAGAAGACACAATCCTGAGATGTATACAGTATTAAAACATTTTTGGTCAGTTCCTCGACCATACATCTTCCCTCTGTAACATTTGCACAGACACTGCCTTATGCACTTGTCCTTACCCATGAGCTCCATAGAAAATGAAGAAAGTCATGTGATATGAGAGAAAAACCTTTGCACAAAATCTTCCCAATTCCCACACTGGTGTTAGAGTCTGAAGGGTTCTGGAAACTCACAGTTTAGATAGGCCATTGTCAGTCCATGACCATTCCTTTTTTTCCTTATCATATGACAATCCTATCCAGTAACTGTCTGGAGAAACCTGTTGCTGAAGAAACTTCTGTAAAGGAAACAACAGACCTTATGATGAATTTTCTGTCTGATTAGAGGACAAGCAGGAAAAGTTCCCAGCATTCCTATTCCATTCTCTGTTGTCCTTGCCTCCCACTGCTCAGTACCACCATGTTCATCTTCCAAAGTGACTTCCCATGGCCAGGAAAGAACCACAGAGGAGCAATAGCAACATCAACAAACCAACAAAACTTTTGACCCAAAATGCATCCTGTCTATAGGAAATGCAGGGACTGGAGATGGAGCAAAGACTGAAGGAGCAGCCAACCAATAAGCTGCTCCAATTGACACCTATGCGATGGAAAAACATCAATTCCTGACCCTATTATTGATACTCATTAATGCTTGCAGACAGCAGTGTAGCATGGCTATCTTCTGTGAGGCTCTACCGCGCAGCTGACTCACACATACACAAACATCCACAGTCAAGCAATGAATAGAGCTTGGGGACTCTTATGTCTTTGTGTTAATGAGTCTCCTCTTAACAGACCTGTATCCCACAGTTTCCTTCACATTACAGGAAAGCCATATACAAATGAAAAAAAATAGTTGGATTTAGCATCTTGTTATTCAGGGTTAGAGGCAGAGTCTAAGAGAATAAAGGGGTAAGTGTCTACATTACCAATTCATCCTCATCATCTATCGTCAGAAGAGATAAGCTCGAATGATGGCAGGTCTGGTTACATCCACTCCATGTTTTTTTGTCCATGATAAAATAATATTTTATACCATAGCAGAACCAGTGTATTTCAACACCTTTGCCTACAACAGAGAAGGTAAATGATTAAATGTATTATTTATTGGTATTCTATTATCAGAATATAATATTAATTTAATTAAGGTTATTGTGAAAGAGAGAGAGAGACAGAAAGAGAGAACAGGAGAAGGAGAGGGAGAGAGAGGGAGAGGTAAAATCTCACAGGTCTCAGAAAAAGAGATTCCATAATGCCCAGAGGTCCCTGCAAACCCATTAGCTATGCAACATTGTTAATAACACTGGAGGTATGGAAACATTTCCTGTGTGAATCATGGATGAATCTGTAGAGAAGATGTAGCACATACACACAAAAGAATACTATTTGTTCTTTAAATGGACATAAATCAGCTGGTCATGATGACTTATGCCTATAACCTGAGAACTCTAAAGAGAGAGGCATGAAGTACATCACCAGTTTGGGGTCATCCTAGGCTAATTAATGACTTCCAGGACAGCTTTGGCTACACTTTGAGTTGCAAGTCACCCAGGGCTACACAGTGATATCATGTCTCACATGAAACCCAAAAAGAGATCCTGACCTATGTGCCAAACATGGATAAAATTGAGGAGATTGTGCAAAGTGAAACAAACCAGGCCTGGGACCATATTTTATGATTTCATTTGGATTAGGTTTCTAAATCAGCCCAGTTCTATGAAGCAGAGGCTTGTGAGATACTAGAAGCTGGAGGTCAGGAAATGAGCATTTGCTACTCAGAGGAAGTTAAACTGATAACCTAATTCTAGATCTGCAGTAATGCATTGTGCTCACACTGGTCAACACACTACTGTGCATTTAGCATTGTGCCTTGGTCTGTGTTACATGCTCTGCCTTAAGAGAAATAAGAGAGGTATGAGGGAGGTTTGATGTCGATAAACTGTTCTCCTGATTATGTTGATGCCTTAAATGCTATCCCCATATGCCAAATAATTCAAGCTGAATAGACTAAAATATGTGCAGTTTGTGTATCAAGATCACCTCAATATGAATATTTTGTTTAGTGAGGGGCTTGGAATGGCCATGCTCTATTAACAAACTTTATCTCTAACTTTCATTTTTTGTGAAGAGGTATCAATGTGTTGCCCAGGCTGGCCTGGAATTTGTTTGGATGTCTATATTGTACTGCAAGTTATAATCCTCCTCCCTTAGTTTCATAATCATAGGGATTACATCATTAGGCTACCCTTTACAAATAATTAACTTATTTTAAAGTAATGGCATAAAATATTTATCATGGGTCTGGAACACTTCAAAGATTTCTTTGGAGCTTTTTTTTTTCCTGTCACAAATTTGATAATGTAGCAATTTTAAAGCTAATAGTCCTTACACAATGAGAATCATCACATCCTAATATCAGTGTGGTGAGATTATATGCAGGAGGTCTTTGTGAGCTCTAAATTCTGAAAAAAATATTTAAGGATGATTGATAAAATATATCAGTTAAAGATGATCAGCCAAAATGAAGGATAAGAAAGGTTCCTTGGGACACTTGATATTTTCCTCTTTCCAGCCTCATTCACTATGTCACTAACCGAGTTGCAATATATGTTCATCATATTGAAACTGCCTTGTCTGCTCCAGGGAGGATCCTTTTGTCAAAAACGGGCCAAATCTCTCAAAAAAGTGAAACAAAACACACACACACACACACACACACAGAGAGAGAGAGAGAGAGAGAGAGAGAGAGAGAGAGAGAGAGAGAGAATTATTTTTATAACTGCATCCATGTAAATGTTCTAAGTCCATTTTAGCACAAAAAGTTAATAAATACACTCTTACTAAAAACATCCATGTTCTGGTCAGCAACAAAGCTGGAGACACAGATTTTCTGATAGACCCAAACAATCAAAACTCTCAGGGGTGCTAATTTGTAATTCAATCCCCAGGGATCAGTAGGAGTGTCAAACAGACAGTAACTTCTAGAAACCATAAGATTCTCCTAATTCAAAGAGAATTCTCTGGGATTCCAGAAACCTCCTAAAGGATTAACACAGAGATCACTAGAGTCTTACTCTGCTGGTTGGACTCCAAAGCTTCTAAGGAAACAATAGATGATAATGCAGTTCTGTATTCACAATCCTCCCCTGTTCTGTACCTTTATGCTCTGAGAAATCCAAAAAAGTCTTGATTCCGCTGTATCCTCTGTTCTGTTCTCTGTTGAGGAATTCTGGAATATCATGGTGTGCACTACACTCTACAGACATATTTCTCGTCATTTCTTCCTTTACTTCAATGTCATTTTGCATAGTGCTGTAGTTATGGTGGCAGTTTAGGGCTTCTTTCAGTTCATGTTTTCCTTGACTATACTGAAAATCTAAATTAGTAACAGATATGTATCAAAAATATTCATAAGGAATAAATATTGAACTTTAATATTACAGAAAAATCTTTATGTTGACAGTCAACACATGTCATTATTTCATTGGAACCTTAGCATTTGTAAAATAGCACTTCAATTAACTCACTATAGAAATAGATACATCACTTTTTCTCTATAGGTAAGAAGACTGTAAAATAAATAATATGACTGAATAAAATTATGGTGGAAGTAACTTCCAATTACTTTATTTTTTAGAGCATAAATTTACAAATAAATACTTAACTAAAATATTCAGTGAATAAATAACACCATGACAATTTGAACTAAAACAAAAGGTTAAGAAATGGCACAATTCTTATTAGAGCCACATGGAATGGGAAACATTCACATACATAGCTATGTTTTAGTACAGCCAGGAAGTGATTATAAATTCCTCTGTAAATATAAAGGAATCCAATAAAGTTTAACTTTTAATGATTCTGTACAGATGAAGATGTTTTACTTAACCATGACTTCAATGTACGTTGAAGAAAAAGGAAAAGGTCATAGATTCTTTGCACAACTATTTCTCAAAACATGCTTACATAAAATTAACAATCACCTGAACTTAGAAGGTAGACTATTTTCAAGTCCTCAGAAGAAACATGATCAAGAATGAGAAAGAACATGGTGACTCCCAAGAGCCCCAGAGCTAACAGATTAGGTATGTAAGAGAACAGGACTGCAGTGTGTCAGAAAAAAAAATATTGAAGTCGAGAGATTCTGACTCATCCCCTGATTACAGGCAGGACAATGGACAAAGTGTATAACTTCATAGTTTCCATTTAAAGCTATTCTTTAGGCAGAAGTTCAAAGAAGGTGTATCTCAGTTACTCACTGTTTATCACCAACACTGCAACAGTTACCAGCAGAAGGGAACAAAGGATTCCAAGAGCTATCACAATGAGCTGCCAGGGGACTGAACACTCTTATGTCAGAACAAAACAAAACCAAAGAAACAAGAAAATCATTACCATAAAAAGAACACATCTCAATACTAAGTACAATTTTGTATAGCATGGAAACAAGGGGAAATTCTGCACATATCGATGATACAAATGGACTGAAAATGTACTCTCAAAAGTGTAGATTTCTACCTAAACTGCACTCACTGTTGAAATGCTATATGTGTGAGGTTTCCATAAACTGAACCAGCACCATATGTTGAAAATGCTATCTTTTTTCCACTGAATGATTTTAGCAAATTTGTCAAAGATCAAGTGACCATAGGTGTGTGGGTTCATTTCTGGGTCTTCAATTCTAGTCTACTGATTTTCTTGGCTATATCTGTACCAATACCATGCAGTTTTTATCACTATTGCTCTGCAGTACAGCTTGAGGTCAGGGTTGGTGTTTCCCTCACAAGATCTTTTATTATTAAGAATAGCTTCACTATCCTAGCTTGTTATTTCAAATAAATTTGCAAATTTCTATTTCTAACTCTGTGAATAATTGAGTTGGAATTTTCATGGGGATTGCACTGAACCTGTAGATTGCTCTTGGCAAGATGGCCATTTTTACTATGTTAATCCTGAAAATCCATGAGCATAGGAGATCTTTCCATCTTCTGAGATCTTCTTCAATTTCTTTCTTCAGACACTTGAAGTTCTTGTCATACAGATCTTTCACTTGCTTGGTTAAATTCACACCAAGGTGTTTTATATTATTTGTGACTATTGTGAAGGGTATCATTTCTCTAATTTCTTTCTGAGCCTGTTTATCTGTTTACCTCTGTTTGAGTAGAGGAAGGCTATTGATTTGTTTGAATTAACTCTATATCCAGCCACTTTGCTGAAGTTGTTTATCAGGTTTAGGAGTTTCTTGGTGGAAGTTTTGAGGTCACCTAAGTATACCACCATATCATCTGCAAATAGTGATATTTTGACCTCTTCCTTTCCAATTTGTATACCTTTAACCTCCTTTTGTTGTCTAATTGCTCTGGCTAAGACTTCAAATACTATATTGAATAGGTAGGGAAGAGAGTGGGCAGCCTTGTCTAGTCCCTGATTTTAGTGGGATTGCTTCAAGTCTCTCTCCATTTAGTTTGATGTTGGCTACTGGTTTGCTATATATTGCTTTTAATATGTTTAGGTATGGACCTTGAATTCCTGATCCTTCTAGGACTCATACCATGAAGAGGTGATAAATTTTGTGAAATGCTTTCTCAGCATCTAGTGAGATTATCATGTGTTTTTTTTCCCCTTTGAGTTTGTTTATATAGTGGATTACATTGATGGATTTCTGGATATTGAACCATCCCTGCATTCCTAGGATAAAGCCTACTTGATCATGAAGGATGATTGTTTTGATGTGCTCTTGGATTTGATTTGGGAGATTGTGAACTTGTTTAAGCCTTGGCATTGTATTGTGAATGTCTCCAACATAGACTAGAACCAGCTGGATGACAGGCATGTGCCCTCACCCAGTTCTCCAGGAACAAAAGTGCATTCTACAGAAGACACTGGAAGCATATATGCAATCCAAGAAAAAGATACCAAACTGAAGTTTGCAGTCCACCAAGATAGAATTGAGGATGGAGAGGAAGGAAAAAGATGTGGATGTTCTTGAGAACTGGTAGGGAACCACAGCTGCTCTGGACCTGATCTGTAGACCTCCCCATCCTTGAAAGGGCCTATAAGTCCACTATCTTTTTTTCCGTGTATTTGTGATTTTGTTGTACATAAAACTAAACATTTCAATGTATTTAAGGCATTTGGAATCTGAAACTCACACCTCTGATTACCACTACATCAAGGAAGAAAGATATCTCAGCTTGGAACATAACTGAGACAGTGTATACAGAGTAACTAAAATGAGAAAAAGTGACATATTCTTTTTTTCATTAATAAACAAAATTATTCTTTGCCATTTTCAGGAACTCACAATGGAATTTAGACATTTCCACCCCCACTAACTCATTATATTTTCTTCTTTCATTTGCAACTTTATTCTCAGAAGGAGACTGCCACTTCCGATGGGCAACTGTTTTAGTCTTGCTGCTTTAGATGGTGGGGATATTTATGAAAATTAAAAATTTTCTTCAAGAGTGAAAGTATCATTTCTAATGCATGGGCTTCATTTCCCTAGTATTTTGTTTCTCTAGAACATTTGGTGCTTTTCAAACCCTGATTTGTCTCTTAGTTTTAAAGTTTTCAGATTTCTTCTTGACTAGACTAAATAATAAAGAACCTCCTAATGTTTTCCCACTTCTTCATTCACATAATTTTTTTCTTACAGTTTCCCATTATTCTACTTTTCCCATCTGGTCTTCTGTTGTGAGCTAACAACCAAAAAGTAGAAGTAGGGTTATAATTCTTTCTTTCTTTTTTAATTTTAAAACTTGATGGCTTTAGTTTTTAAACTTAGTTTTGAATTATTTTATATTTTATTACCCTCCAACTAATACTACTTTCTTCCCTCCCACACGTGCATAACCAGCTGAAATAGAACATTATCATTTTCAAGAAAAGCCAGTAGGATATTTTTTAAATTGTTAAAAGTCTAAAATGCATAAAAAACCATGTGAATTTAGACACTTAAAATGCTTACCTCTGTGGCCAGCTTCTCTGGGACCCTGAGTCTCCTCAGGCTTCACTCGGTTCTGCGACCCTGAAGACTTATGGAATCTCACAGTTGAGTAAGTGACCTCCTGCTCACTCATCTTGGGAATATATAGAGTATGTTCCCTGTTAAAATATGTCCTTGAGTAATTTCTAAAGAAAAAGTTAATATGTCTACCTTTAGGAAGACACCTGGATCTCGTGATACTGAGGGCTGGGAAAGGATGGGGTCTGGCTAATTCACTTAATGATCCAAACATCCTGACATGGACTGACCCCGATTTCCATTACAGGTGAGAACACTTTGCAGATTAACATTGTATTTCTAATGGTCAGAGCAATTATTTTTAGGAAATATGAAAGGAATTAAAAATTTACTAAGTCATAATAATTTTGACACAGCCGCTTTTATTAAAATATTCAGCACATAAAAATGTTAAGTAAAATTGGTACCACTGAAAATCATTAAAAAACTTTTGAACAATCTATGCAAATAACAAAGAGTCAAAGCTTTAGGAATAAATTAAAATATTGCTTTAATATTATGTATACATTTTGATAAACATGAATATTAAATGTTCTTTCAGTGTTTGAATTTATATATGACTCTCAGTGTTTCCCAGATAATACCTTCAGAAAAATATTTTAAGGTAAATACTGCAGGTGATCCAAGACACACACACACAAAAATTTTATATATATGTATATATTCATTTTATATATATATAATTTGATACCACTGAAAATCATTGAAAAGCTCTTGAACAATCTATGCAAATAACAGAGTCAAAGCTTTAGGAATAAATTAAAATTTTATTACCCTCCAACTAATACTACATATATATATATATATATATATATATATATATATATATATATATATGTGTGTGTGTGTGTGTGTGTGTGTATGTGTGTATATATATACATATATACATATATATACATATATATACATATATATATACATATATACATATATATACATATATATATATATATATACATATATATACATATATATACATATATATACATATATATACATATATATACATATATATACATATATATACATATATACATATATATACATATATATACATATATATGTATGTGTATATATATATATATATATATATATATATATATATATATATAATATTGAAGCCCCAATCAGCTGAGATGTCCAACCACTACACCCAGCCATAGTCTACACATTCTTCTCCATGCTTGTACCTGGTAAATGGATTCAACTAGAAAAGATCCTCCTAAATGGGATAAATCAGACTCAAAAACACAAATGCTGAATGTTCTCTCTCATCTGAGACTCCTGGCTCAAAGTATTCAGAAGTGATTTGCAATCTTTAGTAACTGCACCAACCAGGCAAGAAGAAAGGAGACATTGTCAGATGGGATGTGGGAGCAACAGAGAGAGGCATAAAGTATAGAATATGAAGTTTTAGTCTCAAATCATTCTGTGTACATAATCATGTCACATATACTCATACATGATATTGCAAGAAGAGGCTATAGGAGAATAAATCTTGTCACTATGCATCACACATGAGAAAATTCCCATAAATGATGTAATCTGATAATAAATATCAATGTATTAGTAAACAATATTTGTAACTGACATTACCTTTACATTAATAACTGAGATGTGAACCAACAGATAATAAAGACAACAACCTGCACAATGATAGCATTCTTGTCTAGTTTTTTAGTTTATAAAGTTTTCTGAAGTGATTCACCTTTTGCATTATTTCTTGAGAAAACAAGAATCCTTCAATTACAGGATTCTATTATTACTGCTTTTGGGATGGGTGTGCCCAAGACAAGGTGCATGTGTTCAGAAGACAATTTTAAAAAGTGGGTTCTCCCACTCCACTTTTGTGTGGATCCCAGTGATCAAACACAGGTATTCAGTCAGGCTTGTGTACCCAGCACCTTTAAAAACTGACCCATCTCCCCTGACTCCTATTGTGACATTTGTCAGATGGATAATATACAAACTTCTGATGAAGTTAAAGAGTAATGAATACAATAGATCCCTCCACCTTAATTTCTTAGTATACAACACATGTCACAGTGTACTCCTAAAGGAAATCACTATTGGAGAATAACAGTTTTCACATGTTGACAGAGTTAACCTGATCTCACACAACCAGCAGCATTTCCACATCAATCTTGCTCTCACGTCACACCACATGAAATTCTCTAGAGTATACTTGATCATTTGATAGACAAACAATAAGAAAAACTCTTACCTGTGTCTCTACTGTGAAGTGATTCTGGTGGAGGGAAATGACCCACCAATTGGGGAAAAAGTTGGTCTTTCCTGGTCTGTGTGTCCTAAGAAGCTCTAAGAGGTAAAGCAGAACTAAATTTCCTCTGAGAGATATTTTACCTCATGATTTTCTGCTCCTCCTCTTGACCAAAGTGAAAAGAGGAAATTGCTTAATGAAAGCTGCCTACGACAGCAAAGGAAAGAAGCACCATGTTATGCCAGATCCTGCAAAACAAATGTCCATATTCGAGATTTGAAGACAGGGAAAAGACTGCAGAGAGAGCAAAACCTGTGTCATTAGCAAACCCACTAGGAAAAAGAGGGTCTGAAGCAACTCTGTTCCTAGTTTTGAAATATGCTGTTGGAAACTTTGTCTTATGTTACTATTTTTTAAAGTTACTTCTTGATTTTGAATTATACTAATAGCAGCTTAAAGTATATATTAGGAATGCGTTTAAAACACTCACATTTCCACTGGTAAAGTTTTCCTTTGTACACTTCTATCATTTTAATCCTAGACAATACTTACTGTGAACATTGATATTGATATTTTGGAGTTATTTAATTGCTGAGGTGTTCATGGTGCTGGGAAATCGAATCTAAGACAATGAGTATGCTCAGTATACACTCTTCCCCTGAGCTACATGCAGACTCAGGCCTCGGTTGTTTTGTTCTGTGTTTTGTTTTCGGTTTGTTTGTTGTTACTTTGAGATAGTTGCTGTATCTTACTAAGTAGCATGGGCTGACCTCACACTCACTGTCCTTTCCTCACACTTTTCTGACTTAGAATTACAGCTGTACTCTTCACCGCTTTACACCATGTTTCTGCTAGATATTTTTCTAATAAATAATAGACAATTCTTCATTTTATAAATATTGATCTCTAGATTTTTAAAGACATATATGATTATTAATCACTTATATACTGCAAAAATTAGAAAGATACTTCTCTTCTTCTGGTCATTCTAGTTTTTCATAGCATTTTGTTGCTGGTTTAAAAACTACATGGTGTATACTTTAGAACATACTAAGAAAGATATTTTATGCATGGAACTCACGGGATTCAAGGACACTTACATTTGAGAAATTCATATATAGATTACCACATGACATCTAATTCATTTACAGTCTATCAGTTGACATGAAAATATTCACAATTGATTTTTTAGAGATGAGATTAGATGAGGTGATTTTTCTTCTGTGAGGGTTGCCCATGGGTTTGTGATGAACATTTCTGGAAAGAAGCTGTTTAAGCAAAGACTGATTTAAACTACAGAGAAGTAGGGATGCTGTAATGAGTCTAGCCTATAGACTCCAGAAGCTTCTCTAAGATAGAAACCAGGCTAAATATTCTATCTGATCATTTTCAAGAGTGCAGGTGTTTGGAAGGACAGGACAGGGATGATACTTGAGCAAACGTGAGAAACAGACACATCTACAGCCCTGAGACATTGCTGCTCTAGAAAACCCAAAATTCTCCCTCATCTGGGGGTTTATGTCACACTGACCACAGAAATATTTATGGTGCTGAAACATTTTTGCATCTTTATATCTGCTGAGAGGGTGTGATCTTTACCATGGAGGTTCACCACATGCACAGGGCACACTTCCTTGTGCTTTTGGCACATTGTTTGCCTCCTCTAACATCATGCAAAGACTGTGGGAAAGAACCCAAGAGATGTTTGTTCATTACTGTGACCAGATCATTAGTGGGAATTAGGGGATATATCAGTACACTTGATGAAGGAGGAGGGTAGTTAACAGAAGCTGAACACAGCATGGGTGTTTGTTTGTTTGTTTGCTTGTTTGTATGATCAGAGATAGGAGCATGACCACAACTGTAAAGCCAAAGAGCAGCAGCTTCCTCTAAGCTCTGTAAAACTGAGCCTGAATTTATAGAAATATGTAAATTATTATGGGGCACAGTTAGCATTGAAAGACATGGTGACTGCAGAAGGAATGGAATTGTGTGACTCTCCACTTTTGTTTCTTTGATAATGAAGGTGCAGCATAAAACAGGAAATTCCAAATACACATGGCCAGGTAATAAAACAGAGATGTGAAAAACATGAAGAAAGTTTTGTTTTCTTGAATTTTGCCTTCTAAAATCATTTTTGTGGAAAAACAAGCAACAACAAAAAATACATAAACACACACAAACACACACAAATATAAATATTTTTCCAGTCCTTTAGGTTGAGACAGACACAATCCTAGTCCCATGTTTAAATCTTCCAGTCAGACACTCAGACCGCAGTGACATCATTACACAGCTGCAAGCTGCTCTTCCTGTCCCAGCCTGAGGTGAGGGACACTTAGAGTAGTCACCAGCCTGAGGAAAGAATGGCTGTCTCACTTGGTTCACAGGGGGAAGTGGCTGTTCTGTGCAGGTGGCAGGTGTCCCACCTCTAGGTGCTTGTGTCTTTTAAGGTGGAACTTTAACAACCATGGTATATGGTAAACTTTACATGTTGTAAGAAAACCCCCAAACAGCTCTATTTTGAGATTTCCTGTGCTTGTATTCACCCTGGACGTTTGTAATCACAACTATTCTAACACTCTGCCTTATCTGACTACACACAGAGTCCTGGATGAGCTCGAGCACCGAGAGGGAGGAAATGAGGAAAATGATTTAGGGATGTAGTACATGATAAAGGGGGCCGCCAGAGCATTTCCAGCATGTATCTGGGCTCCTTAATACCCACAAAAATTCTCTATCAGAAAACACACTTAGGCAATAATCCAAGACTTAGACCTCTGCTTCTTCAGTCTCTGTTTTCTCACTGTGTGATACTTCAAAGAAGGGACTCTAATCCAGCTCCAGTGCATCCTCTGTGGAGTCTGCAGGCTCGGCTCATGCTCCTTAATGCACTCATTCTCCTAAGTTTATTTATTTTTCCTGTTGCATGGTCTGATATAGTTTCAGGATGACTATGTAGCCGAGACAGCCCTGAAACACTTGATCTTACTCCCTGAAACTTGTGAGTTCTAGGATGACAGGGTGATCTACAATATCAAGTCCTTGTATCTTTCTTTTACAGCTTATTGTGTATCCATTTTTCTTGTTTCAATGAGAAGTTTTATCCTAGCAAATTATTCGATAAGCCAACAGTTCTCTCTCTTATATTAAGTAGAGATATAGTTGTCAAATAACACAATTTTCAAATAATCTCAAATATCTTTCATAGTCCTGACAATAATATGGAATAGCCATATGCCCTTTAACTACTCTTCCATAAAACGGAGTTCTGATTCTCAGAACACACATTTAACATTTCAGTGACTATTTAGTCTAAGGACATGTTTTGTATGGTTGGTTTTCATTTCAAGTCATCACAAATTAGAATAAGCTGTTGTTAGAGCCAACATTTTTGACTTCCATCATGGGCTAGGAAACAGCTGCTCTCTAGGAATCCTAAAGGTTTTCTATACCACACTGGGACTACTGAGGGACCCAGCCCTGTGTACCAAGTAACCACTGGGTTGTCAGTTCCCTGGCTGAAAGACAAACATTGTGGAACTACTCCAAGTATTGTGACAGCAGTCATGAGGACTATGCAAATAAGTGGGTCTTCCACTTTCCATTGTGATTCAGCTGTTGTAAACTGTGTAGCACGTGCAGAACTAATAATCCCTTATATACGTTGTCTTAGGGTTACTAGTTTGAATACAAATGGCTCTCATATGCTTCTTCAGGTGTTGGGTTATATGGGGTCTCACATCCACTCTGCAACAGGGCTCAGGCCACTTGGGGAGGCAGGACACGGGGGGGGGGGGGGGAGTTTGACTGTGTTTACGCAATGCTGGTAGTAAGCAGGTGTCAGGCTTTGTGAAGGTGTGGGACACTGCTCCAGGGGTGGAGGAGCCCAATCTGAGTTCCAGGAGACAGCTGGAGATGCCTCCGGGTCCCCTGGGCCTACGATGAGGTTGGGGGGGGTGGAGGGGTGTGCTGTCTGGTTCACAGGCTCTTGGGCACCCAGAGTCTCTGAGAGCTGTGGAAGAGCTGAGAACAGAGTAGGGGCACGCAGGTTGGTGGATCCAGCCCACAGTCAGAGGGGAGAGGGGGAGAGCACTCCAGTTGGGTCCCCTGGGGAAGAGTCTGGCTTGGTTGACAGGCAGCTGGCTTGGCTTGGTAGTCATGGCTGGGAGTGCTGAGAGGCTTTCTGTGGGAGATTAGATGCTGCTCTTTAGGCGAAGGCCTGCTCCATTGCTCCCTATGGTGGATCCCCATGTAAAGAGCCAGTCCATAGTTTTAAGGCTTTTACTGTCATGTCATAGAGTGGATGAGTAAAAACATTACCTCTGTTTCTCAGGGCAGGCTTGAAGTTAAATACCTTTTGCAGGAAGGAGTGTCTGGGAAAGAAAGCTTAATTGACTTGGGGTGCTGCCCTTAGTGAGTGATAGCCACAAATCTATAGAGGACTCCTGTCAGGAGCCTGGAGTCTGGAAGCATGGCAAAATGCCTGCTGTCCCTCAGGGTCACCAGGGTTTCCATCCTTAGCTCAACCATAAACCAGGCTGCCTTTCATGGTCCTATATTCTGGTAACCCCCATGTAGTGAGACATAGCTAAAGTTATATCCATTGATCTTGGGTACCTTCCTTATCCCAGTTCTTTGTCTTTTCTTGGACACTAAACCAAAAACTTAGGAAGAAATGGTTTCTTTTATTTCACATATTACTACTGAATGTTAAAGGAATATGAAACAAAAATTTAGGTGAAGGCTCAAAGCAGAAACCACAGAGACTCTCTTTCGAGGAGCTCCAAAGCTCAGGTTCAGCTGTTTTTCTTTCCTAATTTTTTAAAAAATAATTTATTTATTTAATCGCCAATATCTCCTCACCTCTCCTCACATGGCCACCCTCACGAGCCCCTCCCTCCATTAATCATTACCCTTTTCTTCAGAGAAAAGGAAACCTTCATGGGTAAGAACTAGGTATGGCACTTCTAATTATAGCAGTCACTTCGTCTACCACTAAGGCCAGAGAAGGAAGTCCAGGTTGGAGAAGAGGATACAAATGTAAGCAACAGAATAGCATCAGCCTCCACTCCAATGGAGGACCTATATGAAAACCAATATGCACATCTGCTAAAAATATGTGGGGGTCCTAGGTCCAACCCCTGCATCTCGTTTGTTGGTGGTTCATACTCTGTAAGGCCACATGTGTACATGTGTAGGCCTTCTTGTGGCATCTTGACTCTTAATCTCCCCCAGTCCTCTCTGCCACTCTTCCACAGGACTCCCTGAAACTTGTGTAATATTTGACTGTGGAGACTCTACATCTGTTTCCAGGATACAGTTATGCTAGGCCCCAGTCTTCAAGCAGAAGAGAGTATCATTAATGGTTCCAGAAGTTGGATCTTACCCATGGGATTGGTTTCAATTTGGGGCAATCATTGGTTGGCCATTCCCACAATCTCTGTTCCATCTTTATTCCTGCCCAACTTGTAGGCAAGACAACCTTTGGGTCAAAGGTTTTGTTGGGTAAGTTGGTGTCCATTTCCATCAATTGCAAGTGCCACCTGGCTAAAGAAGGTGACCATTTCAGTTTCCATATTTCCAGCTGGTAGGAGTCTCAACTAGGGTCAACCTCATAAACACCCATTAGCTTCACCCGTTGTAGGTCTCAGTCTATTCCCAGGGATGCCACCCAACTGATTTCCTTTCTCTCTCAGCTCTTTCCTGCACCATCCCCCTCAGCATACCAGGTCCCCATGCCCATTCTCCTCCTCATCCAGTTCCTACCTAGGTCACTCCATTCATCCACCTCTGATGTATATTTTATTCCCTCGTCTGAATGAGATACAGGTATCTTCACTTGAATACTCCTAATGACTTAGTTTCTTTGAATCTGTGAATTGTAACATGCATATCCTGTACTTTATGGCTAATGTCCACCTGTGAGTACATACTATGTGTAGGTGGTGTTTTTTTTTTTTTTAACTCTATCACCTCAGTTGGGATGATATTTTTTAGGTCCATTTATTTACCTACAAATTTCATCGTGTTTTTGTTTTTAATAGCAGAATAGTATTCCATTGTGTAGATTTACAGCATTTTCTTCATCCATTCTTCAGCTAAGGGGCATCTAAGTTGTTTCATGTTTCTGGCTATTATGAATAAAACTGCTATGAACATAGTTAAGCAGATGTCCTTGTGATGTGGTAGAGCATCTTTTAAATATATGCCCAGGAGTGGTATAGCTCGGCCTTGTAATAGAACTAATCCCAATTTCTGGAGAAATCGCCAAACTGATTTCCAGAGTGGTTGTACAAATGGCACTCCTACCACCACGGAGGAGGGATCGTCATGCTGACCATCCTTGCCAGGATGAGCTGTCCCTTACATTTTGGAGCTTAGCCATTCTGATGGGTGTAAGGTGGAATCTCAGAGATGTGATTTGCATTTCTCGATGACTAAGAATGTCCGACATTTCTTTTAGTGTTTCTCCGCCACTCTAGATTCTTCGTTTTGCAATTCTCTGTTTATCTCTACACTTCATTTTTCAAATGAGATATTTGGATTGTGGGTGTCTAACTTTTTGACTTCTCATACATTTTGGATATTAGATCGTTGTCCGATGATGGGGTAGTGATCTTTTTCTCAGTCTGTAGGCTGTCATTTTGTCCTACTGACAGTATCCTTTGCCTTAAAGAAGATTTTCAGTTTTTCTGAGGTCCCAATAATTAAATGTTGATCTTAATGGCTGACCTATGAGTGTCTGTTCATGAAATTGTCTCCTGTAACAATGAGTTCAAGGCTTTTTTCACCTTTCTTGTCTTTTAGATTTCTTGTGTCTGAGTTTATGTTGATCCACTTGAACATGAGTTATTTGAAGGGTAATATACATCGATCTATTTGCTTTCTTCTACATGCAGACATCCAGTTAGCCCAGCACCATTTTTGTTAAAGCTGCTTTCCCTCTTCACTGTATGGTTTTTGTCTTCTTTTTCAAAAATCAAGTGTCTGAAGGTGTATGTTTACTTCTGTGTCATTGATTTGATTCCGTCGATCATCAGCCTATCTGTTTGTATAAAAATAAAATGGAGATTTTCTTTCTATTGCTCTGTAGTGCAGCTTGAAGTCAGGCTTGGTGATACCTCCAGACATTCTTTATTGTACAGGATTATTTTTAGCTATCCTGTACTTTATCAAATTTTTGTTTTCCATATGAAGTTAAAAATTGCTCTTTCTTATTTTCATTTTTATTGGTTATTTTATTTATTTAAATTTCAAATGCTATCCCCCTTCCCAGTTTCTGCTCCAGAAATCCCCTATCTCATCTCTCTGCCCCTCCCTCTATGAAGGTACTCCCATACCTGCCTACCTACTCCTGCCCCAGGGCTCTAGCATTCCCCCACCCTGGGTCATAAAGCCTTCACAGGACCAAGGGGCTCCTCTCCCAGCAGTGCTGATAAGATGATTCTCTGCTAAATATACAGCTGGAGTCATGGCATCTTGTGTATATGCTTTAGTAGGTGGTTTAGCTCCCCCTGGGAGCTCTGGGGCGTATGGTTGGTTGATATTGTTGTTCTTTCTATGGGTTTGCAAACCCCTTCAACTCCTTCAGTCCTTGCCCTAACTTCTCCTTTGGGATCCCCATGCTCAGTTCAATGTTTGGCTGTGTACATCAGCATCTGTATTAGTCAGGCACTGACAGAGCCTCTCAGGAGACAGTTATAGCAGGTTCCTCTTAGCAAACCCTTCTTAGCATCCACAATAGTGTCCAGATTTAGTGACTGCCTATGGGATGGATCCCTAGGTGGGACAGTCTATGGATGGCCTTTCCTTCAATTTCTGCTTCACTCTTTGTCCCTATGTTTCCTTTTGACAGGAACAAATCTGAATTATTATTTTCGAGATGGGTTGATGGCATCTTCTGTCAACCGGGGTCCATGCCTATCCAATGTATATGGTCTCTACAGGTTCTCTCTCCCTTTTCTTGGGTATTTTGGCTAATGTCATCCATGTTGTATCCTGGGAACCACTTGGGTCCCTGGAATCTGGGACTTTCTAGTGGCTATACCCAATTCCCCTTTGTCCCACTACTACACACTTACTTTCAAATTTCTGAGCTTCTGTACTTCTCCCTCATCTCCTCCTATATTTGAACCAGCCCCCCTTTTCCCTCCCCCTCCTCTCCCCCCAAAAGATCCCTCTCTCCATCTACTTCTTAAGAATATTTTCTTCCCCCTTCTGAGTAGGATTGTAGCATCCACACTTTGATGTGGTCTTCTTTCTTCTCAGATTTCATATGGTTTGTGAGTTGAGTCTTGGGTATTCCAAGCTCCTTTTTGGTTAATATCCAATTATCCATGAGTACATACCATATACTCTGCATAGCAAGTAATAGGCCAAATAGCGCTACACGGTGAGACTCTGTCTCCAAAAGCACAACAAACAAATTGGGAAAATTAAGTACATTAATGCTAAATGAGCAAACCATAAAAAGCTGTACCACTGCCAATATATAGATAAGTATTAGAGTTTTCTCTAAACCCTGATTTTTACTTTTAATCATCACCATCACCACCATCAGCAGCAGCAGCATCAATTATTGGAAAGTGGTTTACACAAATTTTCTTCAAGACCCATAATTCCTATGAGGGTTCTTGAGCCTCCCTACTCTCTCTCTCCACAAGTAAACCAGAGCTAACAGCTGCACATCTGTCTTCCAGGTGGAGCTTGCATGCACACCTGCAATCATGATGAACACATGTGAACAGATATTTGACAAAGGAAAACATCTGAGTGGACCAAAAGTAGGTGAAAATAACGTTGGTTTCATTAGATCTCAGAGAACTAAGAACTCCTCAAACTATCCAGATTATTACAATTCAAATATTGATATCATCAAATATTGGTAAAAATGAGAGGTAACCTGGTACAAATTTGTTATGAACCAAAAATTCACTTTACACTGGAAAACAAATAGGATAGCTCTGAATATTTACCAAAATAGATAGAGATAGATAGATGACAGATAGATGATAGATGGATAGATAGATAGATAGATAGATAGATAGATAGATAGATGTTTGATAGATAAAAATTAAATGTGTAAAATATATTTAACACAATGACACATAAAAATTGACATGACAACTTTATTCAAAATTGTTAAAACTTAGAAGCACATGTGAACAGATGTCAATGAAGGAATATTATGGTTATTTGTGTAACAGGAAAGTGCTGAGTAACAAAAAAATTGAGCCACTGTTTGTGAAAAAGTATGAGTTGGCTGAAAATCAGTAATAATAATAAAAAAAGATACAAAGACAATGGAGTCAAATGCAAATCTATACAGCATAAACTAGGCTATACAAATTTATACTACAAGACAGCATATGTCTACCTGCCTGGGACCAGGCTGACAGGACATGGAAAAAAAAACTTTGTGAACTAAAAATGTTCTCTGTTGGGGTTTGATGGCTCTCTTAGTCTGGATTTCTCTTGTGATGAAACACCATGGTGAAATTAACATGAAGAAGAAAGGGATTATTTCGTTTATATTTCCACATTACCATCCATCACTAAAGGAAATCAGCACAGAAATTCCGAACTGACAAGAACCAAGAGGAAGAAGCTAATGTTGTCAATGAAGGGTGCTGATCATTGGTTTACTCCCCATAGCTTGCTCAGCCTTCCTTATTAGAGTACACAAGACCACAAGCCCAAAGATAGCTCCCATAATCTGACTAGCCTTTGCACATATATCACTAGCTAAGAAAACATCTAAGGGCTTACCTACAACCAGATCTTATTAAGGTACATCCAGAATTAAGGTTCTCTCCTCTGATAGGATTCTATTTTGTGTCAAATGGACATGAAATTATCTAGCATAATAGTGGTTGAAAAGGTGTGCATATTTGATACAATTCTTAATTTACTAAAGATACATATTTTTACATACACACTTCAATTTCAAAACCTGAATTTTTTAAATGTCAGGATCAAAGCCACAAAAACACAAGTCAATAACTGTTTCAAAACTAAAAGTCACAAGGACATTACAAGTGAATGCACAGCATGATACTGACCATGAGGACATAGTAATATCATCCAGAAAACTGACAGATATAAATGTGGATCATGGAATACAACATACTAATAGATCAATAATAAATTTCTTGGGCTTTATCATTGTAGTATTATGCTGTGAAAGATACTGCATCTCCCTAGAAAACTTTATAAACAATTTATATTATTATTCCTATTTTCATTATTAGGCTTCATGGAGAAAGTCTCATTAGATAGCAAATGATGTTCAAATTTACTATGTAGCCTAGGTTGCCCTCAAATATATTATGCTTTCAGTACCACTAACTTTGCTCAGCAAGCAGGATTGTTTTTCAACATTGCTGAAATTATAAGATATAATTTGATACTGAAATTGTTTTTCTATGATACTTTGTGCTGTGATGAAAGATTAAAAAGAAGAAATAAATCAATAAGCCTGAGTAATGATAAATGTGTGATATGAAAACAGAGGGGTTGATTCTGAGGATTGAAGGATCAAATGGAGATGAGAAATGAAAACTAAGGGACAAAAGAGAATAAAAGATCAAAACAAAAGATCCATGAAAAAGCTTTTACTAGTTAGTAAGGTCATAGTTGACAACACAAAACAGACTCTGTATTTCTTTAGTAGATTGCTTTTTGTCTGTTTGTTTACTGTATGTTTTGTTCTATTTTTTTGTTTGGTATGTTTGCTTACTTGTTTGATTTTCACATTTGGTGTTGCTTTTGTTGATCAAGAGAGAGAAAGAAGGTGAAACTGGGTGGATAGGTGTTGAAGTAATTATTTAAAACAGCAGCTGATGAAGCTGACTAGCTAAGCTGCATCAGCTCTGCCTAGCTCAGTTGCCATGTTCCATGGTTGGAGGCCATGTGCACACTGTAGCTAGAAATGGCCAGTCAGAAACACCAGCCCTGCCACCCACGAGATGCCAGTGTGGGAGATGGCTCTGCCAATCTTCTACACTGTCTCTACAAGGTTGGGTTGTTCCCAGATCACTCCGCCATCCACGCTGGCCTGGTAGGAAATGAGACTCTAAAGCTTAAAGATTAATCAAGAGAGAAAAGCTTTATTTTAACAGGAAGAGTAATATGTAGGAGGAGCTAAGGGGAAAGGAGCACCGAGAGGAAAAGATGGAGTAAGGAGAGGAGAAGATGAAGTAGATGAGAAGTTCGGTAATGAGAGAGAAAAAGAGAGAGAAAGAGAGAGGGGGGCATGGAGGCAGAAGTTCACGTGTCTCCACTAGTCAAAGATAGTTTACATAGCTAGATTGGGTATTAGGTTACACTTCTGATTGAGCATTACCATACTTACAAAGCCCTTGATTAACATTTAAAAAATTGTATAAAAGCCAAATGGAAAAGGGGGGGCACGGGATAGGGGTTTTCTGGGGAAGGGAAATGGGGAAAGGGATTGGCATCTAAAATGTAAATAAAATATCCAATAAAATAAAAGATTAGTCAAAGACTTTATATGTTTGGTAAAGCTCAATAACAATATGCCCATACAATCAGAGGTATTTCCCAATTAGGTAACCTAAATATAAGTTATTACCCAGGACTGATCTCAATACCTGCATGACTCTTCATCCTCCTACATCTCTCCCCTCTCTAGCTCCTCCTCTTCCTTTTCCTCTTCCTCTCCTTATTCCTCCCACCTTAGCTCCTCCTCCTACAGGTAGGAAAGTTGGAGAAGATTTGAGAATATGTGGGGTTGAAAATATGATCACAATATAGTCTATGAAGAAAATGTAACCAGAAGATCAAAGTACAGCTGTGTGTGGGTTGGAATATGCCTTTTGTCCTAGCATTAAGACATATGGGCAGAAAAATCTCTGAAATTGAGATTATCCTGGTCTACAAAGTAAGGTCCAGCATACTTAAGACTACACAGAGAAACTCTGTATTCAAAAACCTAAAAATAAAAAAAAAAAAACAAAAAAAAAACAATCAAAATATGAAAGTTAAGAAGAATCGAACCACAGAAACATAGTTACCAAATGAAAATCAAAATGAAAGGCAGGGCCCACAGAGGTCTCCAACACAATACAAGCCATTGCCTCTCTACTTGCTGATTCACCATAACTACATGTTAAAACCCTATTGATGGAGACCCAACACACTGTGACAGCAGGACATGGAGATTTACTCTCAAATCATTCAGGAAATGCCTTTCCTTTGGCTAGCTTTCAAAGGGTAAAAGGTGCATTGCAGGCTTCACGGAGGAGAAAAGATATCAGTGGCTTTACTCCTCCCATGCCTAGCTACATACATGCTAACAAAATATGTCCAATGGTAACCTTGTTAGTGGATAACTAATTACTTTCTTACTGGATTTGAAGCATTTGCCAAATGAAGGACATCATGTTTTAAATTCTAATTAAGTCAAAAGCCCATGACTGGAACGATCATGGATCCTAGGGAAGAATTTTCTATAATTCTTCTGTTACATGGTCATGTGTAAAATTCCATTATGAATTATTTATGTTTATTACATAGACCTAGCTAGGCTTTCAGTGCTTTGAATACACCATGATCAAGCACCTCTTATAAGGAACAGCATTTAATTGAGATTGGCTTACAGGCTTGGAGTTTCAGTCCCTTATCAAGGTGGGAGAATGGCAACATCCAGGCAGTTGGGGACTGGAGGAGGAGCCAGAAACTACATCTTGATCAATAGGCAGAGAGGAGAATATTGGCTTCCATATGGCTAGAAGAGAGGTTTCACAGAGACACATTTTTTTCCAACAAGGCCACACATACTCCAACCCAGCTATACTTCCTAATAGTGACACTCCCTAGGCCAAGGATATTCAAATGTCTTTATTTCATTCCCTAGCCTCTATAGATTTGTTCAAACACATGAGTCTATGAGGGACACACTTAAATATAGCATTATGTAAAATGCATTTGGTCCAACTTCAAAAGTCCCTACATTCTATAGCAGTCTCAACAATGTTAAAAGTCCAAAGTTCCAAGTCTTTCCTGAGATTCAGCCACTTAAATGTAATTCCTTATAAAAATCAAAATCAAACAGTTGATCACTTACCTCCAACATCATAGAATATATAGTACCATTTCAAAATTCCATATGGAAAAAATACTACACTAATGCAAGACAGGAAACGAGCTAGGCAACTTCAAACTCTGCATCTCCATGTCTGATATCAAAACAGTCTTCAGATCTCTATCTCCTTTTTCATCTTTGTTGACTGCAACAATCTTCTTTCTCCTGGGCTGTTTCCACCCCGTTAGTTTTTCTTGGCTCAGAGGTTCTTGTTCCAATATCTGGGATCAACTCATGATTTTTTGGGTTCGTCCAGAGGGCTTGCTCCCCTTCATAGCATTCTAGGTTGTGGTTGACTCTACTGCTGCTGCTGTTCTTGCTAGTCATCCCATGATACTGGCATCTCCAATATTCTGGGGTCTTCTGCTGCATATATGCCTCACCAATAGTCTCTCATAGGCTCTGGTTATGGTGCCAAACCTCACTTTCTTTGTATGACTTCCTCAGTACTAGACCATCAACTGCAACTGAGACTGCATATCTACCAATGGCTTTTCTTGATCTCTCACGGTGCCAAGCCTCAGCTGCCTTCCATGACCCCTTCATACCTTTAAAATCAGTATTACCTGGGTGATTCTTACACATTACCAAAGCTAACTGCAGCATGAGTTTCAAACTTGTCCCTCTCAAACACAGCTTCTTTGTGCTCTCAGAAAATCCTTCCTAGATTTCATCACAGTGATGCTGGTCTCTTCTAAATCACTTCTATTTTCTTAGGTCTACCTAACCAGCATCAATTGTTCCGGTAGGTCCTTTTATTGTTTACTCTAAAGCCAGATCCTTATGGCTGAAGCTGCCCAGTTCAACTACTTGCTGGGCTGGAACATGTCTCACCCCTTTATTCTATTAAATCCTCTCTATATTTTCCAACTCTATCATTGCCTGAGCTTGGCTGTCCTCAAACTTGCTTTGTAGATTGATCTTGAACTCAGAGATCTGCATGACTGTGTCCCCAAATGCTGAGATTAAAGGCGTGTACCACAATGCCTGGACATAAACTTTTCTAAACCTAGAACTTGCCCTGTCCCTGGCTGGCATTGAATTTTAAGATCTGCTTGCCAGTGTTTTTGGAGATTAAAGGTGTACAACCATGTACAACCATGTACAACCATACCTGGACCATAGCTTTCTATGGCCCCTGTTCCTCAAGATTTGGATAAAAAGTGTGTGTCTTCCAGCCTCAAGATCTAGATCACAAGTGTGCACTCAGTTACTAGATTGTGCTTAATTCCAGATTAAAATTCTAAACTCTTTCTTGTTCAATGGCAAACATAACAACAACCTTAGCTGGGTGGGATCTGACCATGAGATCATCACTCCCTTAATCTCTTTATCTCCTTGAACCAGGATTCAATTCCACTTCATTTCCTTTTGCGCCTTTATTATTACTTGAACCATATTATTTGGGGGGTTTTATTCTTTTTTTCCTCTTAAGCTTGCTGTGCTTCATCAGAATTTGCTTCACAAAACTAAACCAGAGTATAAAGTCTCTTCTGTTTTTGTTTTGTTTTGTTTTGTTTTGTTTTGTTTTGTTTTGTTTTGTTTTTTTGGCTTCCTTCATCAAAGCATTTAATATAAATCTCTTTAACTTAGCCCTAGTGAGACTCTGGAGACAAGGGCATAAAGCAACCACATTCTTCACCACAATACCAAAAAAAAAAAAAAAATCTCTGGGCCACATACTAAAACTCTTCTCCACTGATATGTATTAGGTCAAGTCTGCATGGTTCAAATCAGTCTCAGAAAAAAAAAGTCTTCCTATATTGCTACTAGGATAGCCCAATAAGCCCCACTAAAAATATTCTACTGCTTCCCAAATCCACATTCTCACAAAGAGAAACCTGTTTATGACAGTCACAAGAATGACCTACTTTTGATACCAACTTCTGGCTTAGGGTTTTACTGCTGGGAAAAGACATCATGACAAAGTCATCTTTTATAAGGGACAACATTTAGTTGGGTCAGGCTTATACGTTCAAAGGTTCAGTCCACTATCAATGTAGGAGCATGGCAACATCCAGGCAGATGCGAGGTTAGAGGAGGTGCTGAAAGTTCTACATCTTGATGCAAAGGAAGATTGGAGAAATATGACTTCCACATGGCTAGGGGAAAGGCCATTCTTACATTGACATACTTGTTCCAACCATGGCATGCCTTCTTCAACAAGGCCACACATGCAAATACACCACTCCCTGGGCCAAACATATTCAAACTATAATACTGGAATACACTCAATGTTGGTCAAGAAGCATCTCCTTGCAGTGAGTCAATACCAAGCAGAAGGATGGGTCACAGTCCCAGTGGAAACAAAATATGTACTCATCCCTATGGGGCCATTGTCAAACCTCTTTTTAAACACAACCACCAAGACTCAGGGAATAGCAAGAAAGATGAAGTAGAAAGAATGTAAGAGCCAGCTGTTGCAGAAAAGCTCTGTGAGATGCTGAAATGTGGACATGGCATAGCTATCCCACTCACAAACTCACAGGAGCTGTGGTTACCTATATGCAACTACACAAGATCAAGACAGATAAATCCCTGCACAGATGGGGAGGTCCCTCTGCCCTTAATGAATCACTATTGTTAGGTGAAAGGTGCTCCAAAAAAAGAGATTCATTCCATTTTAAGGGTGTGACCACTGGTAGTTTTCCTTGCTCCAGTAGGTACCCTATGTTCATGTGCTTATGAACATCACTAATTAAGAAAACATGGTTCAGAGGAGAACATGTGAGTGTACATGCAGGGGAAGCTTGATGAGGCAAGGAAGTGATGGATATGATCATATTTCATTCTGTATACATATAAGACTTTCAAGAAAAAGAGATTATTAATAAAGAAAATCAATGAAGCTTGGTACCATGCCAGAAATGAACATGAACTGTAGAGTTTATATATTACAACACCTTGAAATGAAAAGTAGACATAAACATGTACATTATATGAATTTATTCTTATGTTTCTAAGTAGTAAAATGTTATCCTACTGTGTCATACCTCAGTGCTGGAGGTGTCTAGAGTACAGCAAGCCCTCAGCTCAGGGGAATCTTTAATGGTGGTCCACAGTCTGTGTTTTCCTTTGCCAGACCAGAAAGAGAAACCAAGTGATCTCTTACCCTCATGCCATCCACATGCCAGGCAAGAAGAAAAAGGCAGAGCATGGGAGGGGCAGAATGGTCTGATTCTGAGTGAGCACCAAAAGTAGAGAGGAGCTGTGGGAGAAGTCCTTTTTTTTTTGTTTGTTTGTTTCAAAAGATTTAGGCTCTCCTCGTTAAGGTGAAGGCCTTCAAGGGGGCTACCCTTAATGAAGAGATGATCCTTGCTTGTTCATACTGGGTTATTTGATGGTGCATGTGAATGCATATACTTTATTTGTAGTGAACCAGGAATTTAATAACTTTTGTGGGAAGGAATGTCCAGGAAGGAAATTCACTGGCTGAATGATAGGAGGTTATCTCCATACTTCATTACCTTGAAGAACTAAAATCATCTGGTCCTGTGCTTTATTAGTTGGGGGATATTTAATGAGTGCTTTTATTTCTTGAGGAGTTTAATGCTTTTGAAATACTTTACCTGATCTTCATTTAACTCTGGTAAGTGTCGCTTCACTTGGTCCTTTTGGCTGGGGCAGACATCTAGCTGGTCTGCTCCTGTAAAGACACCATATCCTGAGACATCCTAGAGGAACCACTGCACTCAGAGCAGAAGGTAAGAACCCTCTCCCATTACCCTATTCCCCAGAGCTATAACTGGGAGCTGGGGGCACTCAGATAACATCTAAAAGGTAAATAAATAAAGTATTCAATAAAGAATAGATAATGGAACTGGCAATTGCAGTAGAGCATTAGAGAAATTTTTGTCAACAATTTATTACAGGGACTCCTTATAATCCTCAAGGACAAGGTATTGTGGAATGGGCCCATGGAATTTTAAAACATTATCTTTATAAAATAAAAAATGGGAAGGCATATCTCCATATACTACAAATACATTTAAATCATGCTCTTTTTATTTTAATTTTTTTTAAAAAAAAACTTTGGATGCCAAGAAACATTCTGCTCTATGGCACCCTTCAACTAGGCATGTTTATGCCTAGGTGAAAAGGAAGGATCCACTAACTGGCATATGGCATGTTAAGTTAGCAAAAGATAATGTTGGGACAGGTTCTAAATTTCAAACAAGTGTTAGTGCCTGTGACAAGCCTCTTTTAATTGTTAAGTTAAAATTACTTTTGTCTCTTCTACAGTATTTACTGTTAGTTGCATTGATTGTATACTTTCTAATTGTGTTAGTTTGTTAAAACCTGGCGTGTCTGTTATGGGGGTCCAAAAAACTGCTTTTGTCTTACTGCCCTGAGTATTACAAAACCTTGATCTTCTGAGAAAAGCTTGCAAGTTCTGAAAGAAGTGAGTTAGGCTTTAAGCAGAAGCAAGAGGGTAGTGGGCTTGATCATTGCTGGTATAACAGTTTAATTACATTAATTGCTAACAACTCTGCTTTTGCAATTGCTTTGACACAAGAAGTTAAGACAACTACTTTTTTTTTTAATCATTTAGGACAAATGTTACTAATTTGTTGAGTGTACATAGTGAGACTTGGTCTAAGAACACAGTCACAAAACATGTCATAATCCCAAGATCTCAGGACATCTGAAGTTTTTATTTTAAATAACTCATTCAACTGACATAGTTTTGATGTAAATGTGCTACTAATATGAAGTCAATCTAGTAAATGAACATGGTGGGACAGAGCAGGGGAGGACAGGACAGCAGAGAATGACACAAGAATGTTGGGAACTTTTCCTGCTTGTTATTTTCTAATCAAACAGATAAACATTTCATCATAAGGTGTGTTGTTTCCTTTACAGAAGCTCCTCCAGTGCCAGATTATTCAAGACAGTTACTGGATTGGATTGAAATATGATCATAAAATAAAGGAATGGGCATGGATTGAAAATGGCCCTTCTAAACTGTGAGTCTCCAGAACCCTTCAGACTCTAATACTGGTGTGGGAATTGGGAGGATTGTGTTCAAAGGCTTTTCTCTCAATTCACATGGCTTTCCTCATTTTCTATGGAGTTCTCTGGTAAGGACAAGTTACATAAGGCAGTGTCTGAGCAAGTGTTACAGAGGGACGATGTATGGTTGAGGGACTGACCAAAAGTGGCTTAATATTCCATACATCTCAGGACTGTGTCTTCTCAGTTGCGAAGGGCACTAGGAAGTCTACAACTTGTGATGGTGTGAAACGATTAAATTATCATGACAGATACAATGATTGTGAGTCTCTCAGACATGCATGTGACATTTTTTTACTGTTCTTAGCTTATATAATTGTTGGCTATTTATAAATAAGAGAACATGTTTATAAACACATACATATGTATGCTTACCATCTATTTCAAGGTGTATTGTTGTGTTAATCTCAATTTTTGTTTATTCATTATCTTGTAGAAAACTGTTCACTGATTATCTTTATTAATAATATATATTTTTCTTAACTATTTTATATACATAAAATAATATGTGAACATATCATTCCCTAGTACTACTAAAAGCTGTAATACATATTCCACTAACTCATGTGTTTGTAACTAACTGTCCATATGTGCATGGCTGTAGGTTATTCACTGGAACAAGGAAACCCAGCAGTAACCACATCCTTAATAAAGAATTGAATCTACCTTTTCCAGGGGCTGTCACCTAAAATAGTTATTTCTTAAGAAGAAATAATCTTTGCAGAAATTTCATCTTGTCCAGAGCCTACATTTCACAGAACTCTTTCCCTTCTCTGGTTCTTACATTCTTTCTATGTCTTCTTCCCTGCTGTTCCTTGAGTCTTGCTGGTGGTACGGAGGTGTAGAAGTTGATGTAGATATCACCATTCGGGATGATCATATAAACACTTCTAAGCACATTGACCAATTCTGCCTCTCTGCAAGGACTATGGCCCACTTTATAAAGAAGCTTCTTTGATCAAGGTTCAGAGCAGCATAGGTCTAGGCTATAACTATCAATGTTAAGAGTGCATTTTAAGCTGGGCAGTGGTGGCTCGTGCCTTTAATCCAGCACTTGGGAGGAAGAGGCAGGCAGATTTCTGAGTTCAATGCCAGCCTGGTCTACAGAGTGAGTTCCAGGACAGCCAGGACTACACAGAGAAACCCTGTCTCAAAAAAACAAAACAAAATAAAAATAAAAAAAATAATGCATTTTAAACCCTGACCACTTAGCAGAATGATTGTGGCAAGTTCCAATCTAGGGAGTGTAATATTTCCAATCTTGGATTTTGAAATAGATTACAAGACCAAACATTATTTCCACATAATAAAAGCCTCTATTTATTTTTTTATTTTATTACCTCTTTCTATTAAGAAAGCATATATTTATACTATAACATACATTGCCTAGAAAATCAGTATTGTAGCATGCACGGTCATAGAACTACTCATATCTTTTCTCCCATGCAACCAGCCAAACGTCTACTAACACTTTGAAAGCCATATATCCTGTGGTGTTGTAGGTGTGTGATTTTGAGATTGACTTCTCTGTGTTGTTTTTTTTTTATTATTTCTTGCCTTCTATTTTTTTTGGTGTGCTTGCTTCTCTTTTTCTAGAGTCTTCATGTGTGATTTTAAATTGTTGGTAAGAGAAAATTTTATATTACTTATGAAGGCACTTAGTGCCATGACATTCCTCGAGCACTTTTGATTCAGATCTTCAGGAACAGTGGCTATGAAAAGCTTAGGCCTAGACATGGTGGTTTAACATCTTTAATCCCAGGACACAAAGGTAAGCAGATGTTGGAGTTCAATACCAGCCAAGGACAGAACAAGTTCTAGGTGTAGCAAAGCTTAAATCCAGGCATGGTGGTACATGCTTTTAATCTCAGCATTCAAAGGGCAGAGACATGCAGATTTCTGAGTTCAAGATCAATCTTCAGAGCAAGTTTCAGGACAGCCAATTTTCATCAGTGAGGGAGTTGGAAAAGAGAAAGCTGGTAAGTAAGGGGGTAGGGCATATTCCAACCCCAGCAAGTAGTAGAACTGGGCAGCTTCAGTCATAAGGATATGGCTGTAAAGAAAAAAAGGATGCTAGTTAGCTCAGCCTAAGATATTAGAGGTGATTAAGAAGAGACCAGTATCATTGAGGTGAAATCTGCTGGGAAGTGTTTTCTGAGAGCACAGAGAAGCTGTGTTCCAGAGATAGCCAAGGTTGTACCTCATGCTTCAGCTGAACTTGCAAATGTGTAAGAATCACACAAGTATTTCTAGGTTTGAAAACATGAAGGAGTCAAGGAGAGGAGCTGAGGCTTAGCACAGTAAAAGGACAGGAAGGACCATTGATAAAAGTGCAGCCTCAGTTGCAGTTGATGGTTTTGGTGGTGCAAAGAATATGAGACTTGGCACCACAGAAGGAGACTATGAGAAGCTTTTGTTGAAGCTTAGTTGCAATGAGAAATCCCAGTGTGTTAGTGGTGCCAGTACTATGGGATCATCAGCACGAAGAGCAGTAGACTTGGAGTGGAGTCAACCAGATCCTAGAGTGCTACAAAGGGAAGAGCTGGAGAAGTGATTTTTTTTATTTATATTTTTATCTACATATATATATATATATATATATATATATATATATATATATATATATGGGCATTTATATATAAAAACTATATAAACATATAATACTATGTAGTATACATGATTGGCAGGTTCTGTGAAAATCACCATGGGTCTCAAATGATCTCCATTGTGCAGACAAGCACAGATATCAACTAATTTCCCTGTTGTCATCTGATTACTCATCTCAGGTAGTGTCACTTTCAGATTCCAAAGAGCAAACCCTAGACAGTGGGAATTTACTTGGCAATCTATGGAGATAAGTAACTGGTAGCTACAGGATGTGCTGTACCAAAGGGTTAAACTTGATCAGGAAAAGACATGCTTTCTGAGGAACTCTCTTGTAGACTTCTGAGAAATGGAGGAGACTGAAGGACACAAGTGTCTTTGTATTTATAAGTCTCCTCCTAACAGACCTGTATCCTACAGTTTTGTTCGTTAAAGGAAAAGCATATACAAATGAAAAAAACCAACAACCTGGATTTAGTAGCTCATTATTCAGGGTTAAAGACAGAGACTAAGACAATAAAGGGGAAAAATTAGTGTCTACAGTACCAGTTTATCATCATCATCTATCTTCAGAAAAGATAGGGTGAAATTATGGCAGGTCAGATTACATCCATTCCATTTTTTATTGTTTTTGATGAAATAATAACATTTTATACCATAGCAGAACCACTGTATTTCACCTCTTTCTACAAGAGAGACAGTAAAAATAAAATGGTTAACCTTATTTTCTGGTATTCTGTTACCAGAACAATGTACTTATTAAACCTGTGTAATAAAATGTAAAATCTGACAGGTCTCAAAAATTGAGATTTTTTTTAATGCCCAGAGAACCCTGCACACCCTTGATCTATGCAACATTTTTAGTATCAGTAGCAATACAGTAAACATTTTGTGTGTCAATCATGGATGAATCAGGAGAGAAAATGTAGCACATACACACAGAAGAATACTATTCGCCTTTGAAAGTGAGATGAATCAGCACAGCATGATGACTTATGACTATAAACTGAGCACTCCAAAGAGAGAGACAGTTGGGTCATCACTGTTTAAGGCCAAGTCTAGACTATGTGCTGAATTCCAGTCCAGTCTTAGGTATACAGTGAGTTCTAAGTCACCCTGGGCTTGAGAGCGACGTCATGTCTCGCACTGAAACCGTAACAGAGATGCTGATGTATGTGATGAACATCGATGAGCTTGAGGATGTTGTGCAAAGTGAAACACACCACACCTAGGACTACACTCTATGATTCCAGGAAGATAAGGTTTCTAAAACAGCCCAGCTCTATGAAGCAGAGGCTTGTGTGACTCCAAAGGCTGGAGAAAAGGCAATGAGCACTTGCTACTCACAGGCAGCTAAACTGATGGCACAATTCTAGACCTGCAGTAATGCATTGTATCCACACTGGTCCATTCACTACTGTGCACTTAGCATTGTGCCATGGTCTGAATTACATACTCTTACTTTAAGAGAAGTAAGAGACATAAGAGATATGTTTCAATGTTGATAGTCTGTACTCTTAATAATGTTGATGCCTTCAGTGTTGTGGTCATATGCCCAAATGTTTCAAGTTGAATAGTTTGTATAGCAACATCACTTCAATGTGAATATTTTCTTTAATGAGGGGCTGTGAATGCCTCTGTTTATTGACAAACTTTATCTCCAACCTTCAGTTTTCTGTGGAGAGTTATCAATGTGTAGCTCAGGCTGTCCTAGAATTTGCTGGGATGTCCATATATTCCTGAAAGTTATCATCTTCCACCCTCAATCTCATAATCTTAGAAACTGCATCATTATGATACACTTTGCAGATCATCAATTTACTTTATTATTTATTTAGTTATTTGTTTGTTTGTTTGTTTGTTTTTGCAAGACACAGGTATTTATTGAATCCAGGTCCAGCCTGGCCTACAGCTCAGAATGAAGGGCAAGGCAAAGTTCATAAAACTGTTTTAATGGAAAGTCTCTCCTGCCCTCAATACAACATCTGGGATGGGGCAGGTGTGACCAGGGCGCCCAAGGACAATACCAAGCCTGTAGTCATTACCAAAATATACATCTGTCACCATAAAAAAGTTGTTGCACTGCCTCAGCCCCATAGGTATAAAATTATAAATACTCAACATTCTTCCAAGAAGTTCACAGAACTAGGGTGCAGGGAACCCCTCACATAGAAACAAGCTAGGATAAAGGTGGGCATCCAGGAGGGACACTAAGGCCTAGAGGTTTGACCCACAACTGAGCATAGTCAGAGATGGGCAGAAAACAAAACTTTAGTCCAAAATGTGAAGGTAGAAACCTACAAGTCTTTGAGCTTTTTCTCTAGCCCTGGCCTGGGATCACCTGCAATTTGGTCACTGGAAGGAAGGAGCTCAAGGGACACAGAAGCTTAGAGTACACACATACAATTGTATCATTGCTATAAAAAGTTACTTAAAACTATATCTCTTGCATATAAGTGGAAAAGATTGGGGTATTTGGTCAAGTGGAAATATTTCTAGGCACAGGTATCTGACCACATGGAGTAGAACACAAAAGTCACATGAGACTCGGCAGCTGAGGACAACTGGATCCCTCTGGGCTGACTGGTCCCAGCTCTTGCACAGTATTGGAGAACCTACATATAGGCCACCTGGATCACCTGCAGGTCTAGAGACAACTGGTTGTTTTAGAGAGTGTGTGGGCATGAGCCACCCTGGATTGTAAGGCACAGAAAGCAGCTGTGTTTGGGGCACTGCTGTGGCCTCACTCCTGAGTCTCTCAAGGCATGGTGCCAAGACTGACTAGACCTCTGTGGCCCAAACCATTTTCTGCCACAACAAAGTGTGCTAGGTTGATTTAAAAAAAAAAAAAAAAAACAGGTAAACTGATCTCTCTTTAAAAAAAGAAAATCTCTGGTCTGTAAGGTCACTTAAGCTGCTTTTTAAAGTGGCTTTTCTTGAATGTTGGAAGCTGTTGCAAGCCCACAGGCACCTAGATAGTGGACTTGGAAAAGGACACTCACAGGTGATGGTTCTCGCCCAGTTCATAGTTGTGCAGTTCAATTAGCTCCTGCACTGCCTTCTCCACAGAGCCCATCTGGATCAGTGCCATCTTGTGGTTGCTTTGACCACACCACCATCTCCGGAGAAGAGGCTCCTGGGGTCATCCTCTGATGCAGAGGGTAGGATGTTGGAGAGGTGCCAGGTAGCTGAGGGTGGAAAGATATTCTGGAAATTCTTGGATTCTGGTTTCTTGAAGCCATACGTCCATGAGCTGTCATAGTCCTTGGTCGGGCCCTGGTCCTCCTGTTCCTCACAAAGCAGCTGCACATGCTGATGTTTTGACAGGGGAATGCACACCGACTTTCTGTGCAGCTTGTACCAGTTTATTTGGCTCGTGGCCAGCTGGGCCTGGCTGCCGTCTGCCACCTGCACAAGTGCATTCTCCTTCTGACTGAACAGGGTCTTCACCCATTGCACATCACCATAGATGCTGAAGACACTTTGAGGTGTGACTCCCTCAGAGATCAGGTTGTTAAACAAAAGGACGGAATTACCAGCACCTGCCAGTCCTGCAGCAGTAAAGAGTCATGGGTGCCAGGGGTCCATGGACAACAGGGACAAAGAGGCCTGTGGCCTGAGGGTTTCTGAATATGAAGAGGCTGACATTATGCTGGACACACCAAAGGCTGCTGTTGTGGTCAGGTTCAGTGAAGGCTGGCTGTCTCTAAAAAGTAGGTTAGGTCAAGTGTAATTTCTGCTCTTGTCATTCATTGTTGTATTTGACTTGAGACTGGTGAGCTTGGAGAGGTCGATGTTGCTGCATGCAGCAGACATTGTAGATGTTCTGGCTTTCCAGGGACAGCTTGGCTTGCTGGGCACTCACAGGGTCAGCATAACTGCAGCAGTGCCTGGAACTGGTTTTTCTTGGTGAATGCGATGATCTTCAGGACTGTGCCAAACTTGAAGAAGATCCAAGACAGCACATCCAGAGACACAGACTGGAAAAGGTATTCCACAATGATTCTGAGCACTGGGCTCTGGTCTGCCATTGCCATCCCTGCATCCATCGTGGCAGTGGAAGCTGTCAAGACCAGGTTTCCAGCCTGGACAGAGTTCACAGCCTGCAGGGCTGCCTGGGTACATGTCTGGTTGGGTTTGAGCTCCTTGTGATTGAAGAACTGGATGTAGATGAGCTGTCCACAAAGCACTGGCACCACCAACTTGTAGGAGTTAACGAAAGTCTCCTCTATGTTCGTTTCAGTGAAGGCCTGGTTCTTCCCCTTCAGCACAGGGAGGTTGGTAACCTTCTCAAAGGTCAGCCCCAAGGAGATAACCTCGCTCTCAGTGACATCATTGGGTAGCTTGCGGACATGGATGACTCTGTAAGGAGCTCCTGTGCTCCTGTTATCACCTTTGAACTTCTTGCTATCATCCATTGGCTGCTGAGACTGACCTGCTCATGATGAAGGGGCTATTTCTGACACATGTGGAGAACAGCTCCTGAGATCCCCAGTTTGTACTGACAGCTATGTCTAGGATAACACCATTCATGGCACACAGAGGAAATACACAGAGGAGGAAGCAGAGGCACAGCAATCTAAGTTATTTTAAAGTAATGACACAAAATGAATTGTATGGGTCTGGAATATTCCAAAGGTTGTTTTGAAGCTTTTTTTCCTGTCACAAATTTTATAATGTAGCAGTTTTAGATATATTAATCCTGACATAATGAGAATCATCACATCCTACTGTATCACAGAGAGGTGAGATTATATACAAGAGCTCTTTAATATTTCCAAATTCTGAAAAAATATATAATGATTGAAAAACTGTATAAGTTAAAGATGACAAGTCACACTGAACAGTAAGAAAGGTTCCATGTGACACTTGATCTTTTCATCTTCCCATCCTCATTCACTTTGTCACTAACAGAGTTTCAAAGTGTGTACACCATGGTGAAGCTCCCTTGTCAGCTCCAGGGAGGGTCCCTTTTTTACAAACAGTTCAACCTTCTTAAAACATGTCAGATGGAAAAGACACACACACACACACACACACACACACACACACAAACACACACACACACACACACAATTCTTTTTATAACTGCATCCATGTAAATGCTCTAAGTCCATTTGAGCATAAATAGTTGATAAATACACTGTTATTAAAAAGTTCCATGTTCTGTCAGCAACAAAGTTGGAGACTCAGATTTTCCAGTAGACCCAAACAATCAAAATTCTCAGGGGTACTGATTTGTAATTCTATTCTCGGGGAGCAGTAGGAGTGCCAAACAGAACCTGACTTCTAGAAACTCTAAGACTTCCCTAATCCAAACAAAGATTTCTGGGTTTCCAGGCTGCTATATGAAATAAGGAACTTCCAAATTATTAACCCAGAGATCATCAGCAACGTAAGCTGCTGGTTGGACTTCAAAGGTTTCAGAGAAGAAACAATAGATAATAATGCAATTCTGTATTTATTGTCCTCCCCCACGACAACATACCTGTGCACTGTGAGGAATTGAAAATGGCCTTGGTTTCAATGTACCGTCTGTTCTCTTCTCTATTGGGCCATTTCAGAAGATAGTCGCCTCCCCTATACTCTACAGACACGTTTCTCAGTATTTCCTCCGTTAACTTGATGTCATTTTGCTTGGTGCAGCAGTTGTGGTAGCTGTGTAGAGTTTCCTGCAGTTCATGTTTTTCATGACTATACTGAAAAACTGAATTAGTCACAGACACAACATCAAAAATGCACGTAAGGAGTACATATTGAATGTTAAGACTAGAGGAAAAGCTTCATGTTGACAGCCAACATATATCATTGTTTTCATCAGTACTTTAACATTTACAAATTAATTCTTTCTAATAACGCACTAGTGAAACAGATACATCATTTTTTTCTTTATAGGTAAATTGCAAAATAAGTAATATAGCTGAATAAAATTATAGTGGAAGTAACTTTCAGGTACTTCATTCTTTCACAGCACAAATATACAAATAAATACCTAAGTAAAATACTTAGCCAATACTTAACACACCAAGTAAATTTGAACCATAAAAGAAATCTTTAAGAAACGGGACAATAGTTATTGGAGCATATGGAATGAAAAATATCCACATACATAGCTAAGTTTTAGCATATCCAGGAAGTGATTTTCTCTTCCAGGAGAATGTGAAGGAATCCAATAAAGTTTAATATTTAATGTCTCTGAACAGATGAAGTCTTTTACTTAACCATGACATCAATATACATTGAAGAACAAGGAAAAGAAGGTCATCAATGTTTGCATAGCTGTTTATCACACAATGTTTACACAAAATCCAAAATCACCTTATCTCTAAAGTGGACAGAAAGAACATGACCAAGAATGAACCAGAATGGTACAGCTTCCACATCCCCAGAGCAGACAGAATATGCATGCAAGAGAACAAGACACTACAGTGTGTCAAGAAAAAATAAAACAGAATATTATATTCCAGAGATTCCTTTGCATCCCCTAATGATAGGTAGGACACTGGACAGAGTGTGCAGCTGCATAGTTCATGTCTAAAGCTATTCTTTAGGCAGTTGGTCAAAGAAGATGTATGTCAATTACTTACTGTTTGTCACCAACACTGCAAAAATGACCAGCTGAAGGGAACAGAGGATTCCGAGAACTATCACAATGAGGTACCAGTGTACTGAAAACACACACACACACACACACACACACACACACACACACACAAAGCAAGAAAATCATCACCATGAAAATAGCACTTCTAAATACTAATTACAATTTTGTGTACCATGAAAAAAGGAGAATTTTTGAAAAGTTGATGATACAAAATTACTGAAAATGTGATGTCGATTTCTACGAAAAATGTACACATTACACTATTCTTACATGTGTGAACTTTTACAAAATTTTGAACTTATTTCAGAATTGGCCTTGCACTGTGAATCCTCGTGACTCAGCCTAGAAGAACCTGCATGACAGGCTTGTGCCCCCACTCAGTTCTACAGGAAATGAAGTGCATTCTACAGAAAATACTGGAGGCATAGATAAAATCCAAGTACAATATATCAAACTGGAGCATGCAGTCCAACAAGAGAGATAACTGAGGATGAAGAGGAAGGAAAGTGGGATAGATATTTTTGAGAATTGTTAAGTAAATAAAGCTGCTCTAAATCTGATCTGTATATATTCCCATTCTTGAAGTTTAACTATCTCATCTTCCCTGCAATTTTGCTTTATATAATAGTAAACATTTTTGCATATAAGACATTCGGAATCTAAAACCCAGGCCTCCGATTCCCACCAAATCAAAAAGAAAGAGATCTCTGCTTGTAGCATAGATGATACAGTGTGTACAGAGTAATTTAAAAAAGATAAAGTATAAAATATGAGATTTTTCTCTTTTTCATTAATAAACAAAATTATTCTTTGACATTTTCTGGAACTCATACTGGGCTATACTAATTCCCCTCTCTCATCCCCTCTTCCTTCCTCTGCAACTTTATTCTCAGGAGGAGACTTCATCTTTTGATGGACAATTGTTGTTTTTGTTGAATTAGATTTGGGGGATATTTATGACACTTAAAATACTTTCCTTGAGAGTGAAAGTATTGTTTCTACTGAATAAATTTCATTTCCATAGGATTTGAGTCTCTAGAATATTTCATGTATTTTCAGATCCTAGTTTGTTTGTTAGTTTTAAATTTTTCAGAATTCTTCTTGACTAAACTAAATAGTAAAAAAAAAAAAACTCCTAAAGGTTTCTTATTTTTTCTTGAGTCTCAAGAAATTTATTTCTTACAGATTTCCATTGTTCTAATCTCTCCATATGGTTTCTTCTGTTCCCACATAGCAGCTAAAAAGTAGAAGCAGGGTTAAATTTTTCTTTATATTTTTTAATTTTGAAATTTGATTGCATTATTTATTAAACCAAATTGTGAACAAATTTGTACATGATTACCCTCCAACAAATACATTTTTCTTCCCTCTTACCTTTGTGGATAAACAAGCCCAGATGAAACAGAACATGAAAATTTTAATAAAAGCAAGTAGGATATTTTTAAATTGTTAAAGGGTTAAAATACTTCAGACAATGGGATTTTGGAAAATTAAAAGACTTACATCTGGGGCCAGATTCTCTGGGCCCTTGAGTCTCCTCAGGCCTCACTTGGTTCTGCAACCCTGACCTCTTATGAAATCTCATAGTTGAAAAAGTGACCTCCTGCTCACACATTGTCGGAGTATGTGGCATATGTTCTCTGTTAAATGTGTTTGTGAGTGATTTCTAAGGAAAAATTTAAAATACCCACCTTTAGGAAGGTACCTGTATCTGATGATACAGAGGGTTAGAAAAGGGTGGGCTCTCACTAACTCACTTAATGATCCAAACAAACTGACATGGACTGACAGGTATTTCCATTACAGGTAAGAACCCTTTGCATATTTGTGTTAAATTTGTTTATATTTTTATGCATCACACAGCAAATATTTTAAGAAATATGGAAAGAATTAAAAATATAATAATAATTCATTATAATATTATACAACCTGTTTGTTCAAAACACCCAGCACATAAAAATGTTAAGTAAAATTGATACCACTGGTCCTTCTAGTTTGGGCCCAAGCATTGAGCAGATCCTGGAATGCAGCTCTGCCCCCATGTTACAGAAACCAGAGGAAGCAGGCCTTCCAGGAGCTCTAACTCAGGCAATATATTAGGTAAGGAGAAAGCAACACCAGCCCCAAACAGGGGGTAACTGGGATCCATTAGGACCCAGGAAGTCACTCCTGACCTGGAAAACTGGTTTCTTCCTATCTGTGCCTGAACACTGAGCAGATCATGGGACCCAGCTCTAATCTCAGTAGTAACACCGAGAGTACACAGTTCTGATACAAACAAGATAATAGGAAAGTCAGGCTCCAGTCAGAAACAGGGCAGGTAGCACTAAAGAGATTCAGATGGCTAAACACAAGCACAAGTAACCCAGGGTACTTGGCATCATTAGAACCTAGTTCTCCCACACAAGAAAGCCCTGAATTCCCCATATCACTAGAAAAGCAAGATTCAGAATTAAAATCAATTCTAATGATGATGATACAGGACTTTAAGAAGGACATAAATAACACTCTTAAAGAATTTGAGGAGAACACAGGTAAACAGGTAAAAGTCCTTAAAGAAGAAACAAAATTCCCTTAAAGAATTACAAGAGAACACAACCAAATATGTGAAGAAATTGAACAAAACCATCCAGGATATAAAAATAGAAGTAGAAACAATCAAGAAATCACAAAGGGAGACTACGCTGAAGATAGAAAACCTAGGAAAAAGATCAGGAGACATAGATGCAAGCATTACCAACAGAATACAAAAGATAGAAGAGAGAATTTCAGGTACAGAAGATACCATAAAAAATATTGACACAACTATCAAAGAAAATGCAAAATGCAAAAAGTTCTTAACACAAGACATCCACAAAATCCAGGACACAATGAGAAGACCAAACCTAAAGATAATAGGTATAGATGAGAGTGAAGATTCCCAACTTAAAGGCTCGATAAATATCTTCAAAAAAATTGCAGAAGAAAACTTTCCTAATCTAAAAAACAAGATGCACATAAAGATACAAGAAGCCTATAGAACACCAAATAGACTAGACCAGAAAAGAAATACCACCCATCACATAATAATCAAAACACCAAGTGCACAAAACAAAGAAAGAATATTAAATGAAGTAAGAGAAAAAGGCCAAGTAACATATAAAGGCAGACCTATCAGAATTACACCAAACTTCTCACCAGACACTATAAAAGCTAGAAGATGCTAGACAGATGTCATACAGACCCTAAGAAAACACAAATGCCAGCCCAGGCTTCTATACTCAGCAAAACTCTCAATTACCATAGATAGAGAAACCAAGATATTCCATGATAAAACCAAATTTACACAATATCTTTCCACAAACCAAGCATTACAAAAGATAATAATGGAAAAGCTCCAATAAAAGGAGGGAAATTATACCCCAGAAAAACATGAAAGTAATCCTCTTCCAACAAACCCAAAAGAAGATAGCCACACAAAAATAACTCCACCTCTTATAACAAAAATAACAGAAAGCAACAATCATTTTTCCTTAATATCTCTTAACAGCAATGGACTCAAATTCCTCAATTAAAAGACATAGGCTAATTGACTGGATAAGTAAATAGGACCCAGAATTTTGCTGCATATAGAAAACCCACCTCAGTGACAAAGACAAACTCTACCTTAGAGTAAAAGGATGGAAAACAATTTTTCAAGTAAATAGTCTCAAGAAACAAGCTGGAGTAGCCATTCTAAAATCTCCAGCCTGAGAACACAAAGGGAGGGACTCATGGCTCCACCTGTATAGGTAGTTGAGGGTGACCTTGCCAGGCATCAGTGGAAGTGGAGGGCCTTGGTGCCTGAAAGTTTGAATTCTCTAGTGTTGGGGAATTTTGAGAGCAGGGAGGTGGGAATGGGACAATGGTGGGAGCATAATCTCATAGTAATTGGAAGAGGAGGGATGGGGTAAGGGGTTAGGTATCAGTAGAAGTAGAGGGCCTTGGTGCTTGAAAGTTTGGATTCCCTATTGTTGGGGAATTCAAGAGCAGGGAGGTGGGAATGGAAGGATGGTGGCAGCACACCCTCATAGAAACTCCCAGAATTATGTGGATTAGACATGACAGAGGTAAGCTGCCAGAAGACTAGATTCCAGAATTCAAACAAAAAATTATTTTGATACTAAAATTTGCTTTGAGAGTTGTATATTGCAGAATACACAGCCTTGGTATATCTACTCATCAAGTGAACTGAGCAGACCTGCGTGAACCTCTGATGTTCTGGAATTCCAGTGAAGACAGATCTGAGGCTGATCAATTTACTCTTTCACCTTCCCCTCTTCTAATATCTCAATGCCCATAATCAGCTTGAAGAAGTTAATGAAGAGTCAGTGCCCCTATTCCCTGAGCTTGGGAACTGAGGTGGTTAATATTGGGCTGTCTTTCTAGGGAAGAGTAGTGGTTTTGTTGGAACAGGGAAGATTAGCTATGATTTATTGCTTAGCCATAACCTATTGGTAGAAATATGTATAATTATTATTAAGATGAAGCTATAATTTCTTAAATAGTACAAAATTTACTTTGATTTCAAATTTAAGGTTTTCATTGGTATGAGCTTCATATTTAATGTAAAAGTGAGATTAATATTGTTACTCTCATAGGCATTGTGACTATATATAACACATTTAGGAATACAAGGCTTAGACCCAGTCCTTCTTTAACTCTTTTAACTGATTTGACAAGGTTGGCCTGTGCGTTAAGGGCCTACAGCAAATTCACGGCTCTGAGTTTATTGTTAGGGTGTTTTTTATATTTTATTTAGAAATAGCTGAGAGAAATTAACAGACAACAGTGCAGATTGCCTTACATGGATAGTTGGTTTTCAAAACCTAAGAAGTCCACAGAATTGATGTTACAAACATTTCTGTATTAATGTTCATTTTGATTAGAGACCTGTATGCTCCTGACAGCTTCCTGTCTTGGATTCTAAAAAGAAATTGAGCATCTTTGGAGTTACTCCAGTTGTGGTGAGACAACCACTAGGCAAGAATTGCCTCTTTCCATCTACAGAGAAATCACTGTCCAGAAAAGGACACACTTGCGGTATAGGCAACTGATTATATCTGCCAATACAAAGTAATCAGTCCTTAATAATTCTGCATCACTAGGTCTGTCAGGTGATCCTGGGCCAGAAGGCTGAAGATTGTATACTTCAACGTTTTGTAGTATAGGGACTGTCCAGGTGTTCTGACATGAGTCACCTTTTGCCTTATTTCTTTAAAAAAATGAATCCTTTTATTCTTTTTCATAATTTTTATTTATTATTATTGCTTTTGGTTTGGATCTGGCTAAGCCAAGGTACATGTGTCCAGAAGAAAACTTTACAAAGTGAGTTTGTTTACTCCACTTTCATGTTTGTTCCAGGGATCAGACTCAAGTATTAGATCAGGCTTGTGTAGCAAATACACACTGACCCACCTTACCAGGTTCCAGGTAAAGTATCTTTCAAATTGATAATATATAATCATTTAACCCAGTTAAAGAGTAATGAATTCTGTATATCTTTCTACCTTAATTTCTTACACACAACACAAGTCCCAGGATACTCTGAAAGAAAATAACCAGGGCATAATGACAGTTTTTACAAGCTGACAGAATTATCCTGATCTAACACAACCAACAGGGCTTCCTCATCGATCCCACTCTCATGTCACACCATATGAAGTTCTCTATAGTGTATTTGATCATTTGATGAATAAATAAAAGAAATTATTGTTACCTGTGTCTCTGCTCACAATTGATTGTCTTGGAGGGAATTAATTGAGGAATTGCAGGAAAAGTTGGTATTTTCTGGTCTGTATCCCCTAAGAGGCTCCAAGAAGAAAGGCAGAACTAAATTACCACAGAGTGATACCCAACCTTGTGATATTTGCTCTTCCTCTTACCAAAGTGAAAAGAGGAAATTGCTTAATGAAAGCTGAGTCTGAGAGCAAGTAGAGAAGCAATATTTTGGTCCAGATGCTGCAAAATAAATGTCCATAATTGGTATTTGAAGATGGAGAAGATGAATACTCTTGAAAAGAGAGTTAAATCAGTGTCCTTAGCAAAACCACTAGGACAAAGAGAAACTGAAACTGTTCTGCTCTTAGTTTTGAAATAGGCTGTTGGAAATTTTGTCTTATTTTAGTATATTTTAAGTTACTTCCAGATTTTGAAATATGTTAGTAGCAGCTTAAAATATGTATTAGGAATGCCTTTAAAGCACTCACATTTCCACTTGTAAAGTCTTCCTTTACAGTCTTCTAGCTTTTTAATCATAGATAATATTTACTGTGAACACTGATGTAACTCCACATGGAGTGCTTTTACTGCTGATGTTTTTATGGTGCTGGAAAGTTGAATCTAAGACAATGAGCATACTCAGCAAATACTCTTCACCAGAGCTACAAACTCAGGACTTGATTTTGTTTTGTTTTGGTGTTTTGTTTTTGTTTTATTTGTTGTTGTTTTTTGAGATTCTTATTGTATCATACTATGAAGCACAGATTGACCTCACACTCACAGTCATCGGGCCTCACTCATTTCTGTCTTAGAAATCCAACTGTATACCTCTACACAAATTTACACCATGATTCTAATAAATATTTTATAATTAATAATAAGCAGTTATTTTTATAAATACTAATTTCTATATTTTAACACATATTTATAAATATACAACACAAATTTATTAGATCATCCTCTGCTGCTGATATTCTACCTGTTTTATAGTATTCTGTTTTTGTTAGTTTAACAACTACATGGTTTATACTTTATAACATACTAAGAGAGACATTTTATGCATAAAGTCATGGGATACAAAGAGATATACATTTAAGAAACTCTAATATAGATCATCACATGACATCTAGTTTATTTATAGATTATTGTGGGTTAGGTAGCTGTGAATACTTCCTCCAGTGGGAAGTTAGACATGGCTGCTGTGGCTCCACAGTTCCTCACTGTGCGGTCCCAATTACAGGAGAAATTCCATGAGTTTTTACAGGCTTTAATGTCATGGTGGATGGTGGTTGGATGTGGATGTGCACCCCCCTGAAACCCAGAACAGACCTGAGTTAAATGGGGTGGGTGGGGAAAAATGTTTAATTGGCTCCACCCTCTGGCCTTCATGTACCTCATTAGTATGTAAATCTCTCTAGTGCCTGAGGCCTGTTCCTAGTGACTGTTGGCCATAGACCTCTCTGTGGGAGTGCTTGTGGAGGGTTGAAGCTAAATGAAAAGAGCTAGGGCACAGTAGCAGATTGGAACTCCTGCAGTCCAATAATGATCTGGGATTCCAAGGTCATGCTCGACCAAGCACCCAGCTGCTTCTCACAGCCCACCGCCCCACAGACTAACAGTTGGCATGAAAATATTCACAATTGATGTTTTAGAGATGAGATTAGATGAGGTGATTTTTCTTCTATAATTTTTGTCCATGTGTTTGTGGTAAGAATTCCTAGAAAGAAGCTGTTTCAGCAAAGACTGATTTAAACTACAGAGAGGTAGGAATGCTGTAATATTATGGGTCTAGCCTATAGACTCTAGAAACTTCTCTAAGACAGAAACCAGGCTAGATATTCTATCTGATCATTTTCAAGAGTGCAGGGGTTTGGAAGCACAAGGCAGGGAGGGTACTTGTACAAAAGTGAGAAACATCAACAGCCCTGAGTCATTGCTGCTCTAGAAAATCCACATTCCTTCCTCATCTGGGAGGTTTATGTTACACTGACCACAGAAATATTAATGGTGCTGAGACATTTTTGCATCTTTATATCTGCTGACAGGGTGTGATCCTTACCATGGAGGCTAATCACATGCACAAGGCACACTTCCTTGTGTTCTCTGCATATTGTTTGGTTCCTCTAGCATCATACAAAGACTGTGCAAAGAACCCAAGAGCTGTTTGTTCATTACTGTGACCTTAGCATTAGCGGGAGTTGAAGGGCCTATCAGTACACTTGATGAAGGAGAAAGGAGGTCAACAGAAACTGAACACAGAGTGGTTGTTTATTTGATTATATGGTCAGAGATAGGAACATGACCATAACTGTAAAGCCCAGAGCAACAGCTTCCTCTAAGCTTTGTACAATGAAGCTCTGAATTTATAGAAAAATGTAAACAGTAAAGGAGCACAATTAGCATTGAAAGATCTAGTGACTCCAGGAGCATGGAATTGATTAACTCTTTAGTCTCCAGGTTTGTCTCTTTGACCAAAGTACAGCATAAAAAAGGAAGAAACAAACTCATATGACCAGGTAATAAAACAATGAAGTGAAAAAATTGAAGAAATTTTTGTTTTTTTTTAGTTTTGTCTTTAAATTAATTTTCTGAGCAAAACAGCATCAAAAAATACATAAACATACAAAGACACACAAATAAATATTTGTGAATATGACTATATTCACAATATGAATATATGAATAAATATATATTCATTTTCTGACATCTTTGATATAAAATTCTTTATTTGAGAACCCACAACTGTCTACTCCCTTATATTGAGAGAGACACAATTCTAGATACACATTCAAATCTTTCAGTCAGAGCCTCGAACTAGAGAGCCATCATTGCACAGTTGAGGGATACCTCTAGTAGTTATCAGCCCACAGGAAAAGACGGCCTAATCATTTGATTCACTGGGAGGACTGACTGATCCTGGACAGTGTCCTACCTCTTAGTGCTTGTGTGTTTTAAGGTAGAACTTTCACAACCATGATATATAGTAAATTTCAAAGGTCTTAAGACAACCCAAAACAGCTCTATATTGAGATTTCCTGTGCTTGTATCCACCCTGTAAATTCATACTCACAGCTATTTAACACTCTGCCTTATCTGACTACCCACATAGTCCTTGATGGACTCAAGCACTGACAGAGAAGAAATGAGAAAGATGATTCAGGACTGTAGTAAGCATGATAAAAGGAGCCTACAAGAGTGTTTCTGTGTATATTTGGGCTCTTCAATATCCAGGGATACAATTCACTTTGGAGAATGCAGGTCACAATCCATCACTGAGATCTCTGCTTTGGGACTTGTTCTCTGTGTCATATTTCAGAGCATAGACTCTAATCGAACTCCACTGCATCCTCTGAGAAGTCTGCAAAATCAGCTTATCCTTCTTAAAACACTTTCTTTTAAGTTAATTTTTTTCTAGGTACATGGTCTGATACATTGCAGGATGGCCCAGAATGACTCTGTAACTGAGCCATTTCTAAAACACTTGATTTTAATTCCTCTAACTTGTGAGTTCTGGGATTACAGGATGATCTACCACATCCAGACCTTGTATCTTTTATTCCTGATACACCTCTACCCAAGAAACACAAGTTAGGCTCACAGATGCTCACTGTGTTCTTTAGCAGCTAACATTGTAACAAATGTAGACTTTATTGTATCTTTCCATTGGAGAAAATGCTTGCTGAAGCTACAGAAACCTTCAGACCACTAGGCTTCCTTACTGAAGACTCAGGTCTGGTCCTAGTTAAAAGCCCACCACTGGGGAAGTATATGAAGAACTTTTAACCTAGATGAAGGTGTGCTCTCAGCTTCTGTTACCTCACTCCAAATGTTATCTGCTGCACATATCTGACTCTGTATGGTGCTATAGACTACAAACAATTTTTTTAACTCTCTGTCAAGTCATTGTAGGATATAAGCAGAAGAAGCAGGAAGAGCATGTTTGAAATGATACTTAATATAATAGCTTTGTGTAACTTTCCACTTTAATATAGAAATAATAACAATAATAATGATTCAATAATTAACAATAATTCAATAATAACAATTATTTTAATAAAAATAACGATTTATATGATAAGATATTAATACATATGATAAAGTATAATCTATTCCTTGACAATTTCTGTATCAGCTTTCTTGAGAATATTCATGGAACAGAGAGGAAATCATTTTACTTTTGATTTGGAACCTAGCTGTCTATTCTGCCAGGGCCACATTTAGAATAGAAATTGACCAAAGCACTGAATGGAGGAAAGATTCTGGAGAAAGTTACCACTGTAGATGCTATGCCTCAGATAGTTTCTGCACCAGTAAAAAGAAACTCAGTTAATGCCACAAAGAAAATGGCACTGACAGCAAAAGCCAGAAAAAAAAAAAAAAAAAACCAGAACACTCAACCTGTAAGGCTTCAGACACTAGGGTTACCAAATAACACATTTTAAGTACGTATCCTTGGTATCTATCAAGAACAAAAGGATAGGACAGGCTCATGTTCTTACTGTGCCAGCAGTTGAGAGATGCAGCCATGAGAATCGGGAGTGCAAGGGTAGCCTGACTGACATGAATCCCTATCTCAAAACAACAACAACAAAAAAAAAAAACAATAAAAATTTAAAATAATTTTAAAGATATAGAGTACAACTCAGTATATAAACTAGGAGCACTCTTTTCAGACAAACACAGAGTTATTGTGCAAAAATAAATAGTTATTGTTTCTAAAATCATCAATACACTGGAGGAATGATACGTGTGTAATATGAAAGCTGAGGAGATGAATCTAAGGATTAAAGGATCAAATGGAGATGAAAAATAAAAGATAAGGGACAGGAAAAAATATAGATGAACCCAACAGCATGTCTATGAAAATGCCCTATGGAAATGTCCTAGTTGGTAAGGTCATAGTTGACAACAAAGAACAGACTCTGTGCTTCTTTGTTAAATTGGTTTTTTGTTTGTATGTTTACTGTATGTTTTCCCTATTTATTGCATTGTTTTGTTCGTTTCTTTACTTGTTTGATATTCACATTTTGTGTTCTTTGTGTTCAACAAGAGAGAGAAAACATGAAACTCGCTGGGTAGGAAAGTTGCAAAAAATCTGGGAGGATTTGGGGTTGGAAAACCTGATCCCACTGTATTCTATAAAAAAAATGCAACTAGAAGATCAAAATGGACCTGGGTGTAGTGTGATGCACACCTTTTATCCTAACACTCAGAGTTAGAGGCAGGCAGATATCTGAGATTAAGGTCAACCTGGTCTACAGAGTAAACTTCAGCACACTCAGGACTACATAGAGAAACTCTGTATCTGAAAACCTAAAAAAAATCAAAATATGACAGTTAAGAAAAATTAATCACAGAAACATGACTCATTAGATGAAAATCAAAGTGCAAGGCAGGACCTGTAGAGGTGTCCCACGTAGCACAGGCCTTATACCCTATGACTACATGGTAATATTCTATTGCTGAAGAATATTACCATAGCAATCTCAAAACTGTTAAAAGTCCAGTTCAAAGTCTTTTCTGAAATTCAATCACTTAAATGTCATCCCCTATAAAATCAAAATCAAACACCATACATACATCCAACATCACAGAATATTTAACACCATCCCAAAATTCCACATGGAGGAAATACTAGACTAAAGCAAGACAGGAAACTAGGTAAGCGACTCCAAACTCTGCATCTCCATGTCTGATATCAAAGCATTCTTCAGATCTCTGACTCATTTTTCATCATTGTTGACTACAACAATCTTCTTTCAACTGGTCTGGTTCCAACCCCTGTTAACCGTTTTCCTCAGTTCACAGCTCTTTGTGCCACTACCTAGGATAGACCCATGAACTTTTGTGTTCCTCCAAAGGGCTTGCATCACTTCTCCAACCATGCCCTTCGTAGCATTTTAGGTTGTGGATGACTGCACTTCACTGCAGCTGCTGTTCTTGATGGTCGTCCCATGATACTGGCATCTCCAATATGCTGGGGACTTCTGCTGAAATTATACTTCAACGATAGCCTCATATAAGCTCTCTGTGGTGCCTAACCTCAATTTCTTTGTATGAAACCTTAAGTCCTGAACCATCAACTGCAACTGAGGCTGCACCTTTACCAATAGCCACTGTTCTTCAAGATCTGGATCAAAAGTGTGTACCTTCCAAAATTAAGATCTAGATCACAGGATTGCCCTCAATTTCTGGTTTGCAGTTCATTCCAGATTAAAAGTGCAAACTATCTTTGCTCAATGGCTAACACAACAACATGCTTAGTTGAGTGGGATCTGGACCTGAGATCACCACTCCCTTCATCTCTATTTCCTTGAACCAGGATTCAGCTCCATTTCACTTCTTGGTGCTTCTTTATTATTTCTTGAGTCATACATTTTGGGTGTAGTTTTTCGTTTTTTCTTTTAAAGTTTGCTATACTAGATCAGAATGCTTTTCATGAAGCTAAACCAGAGAACAAATTCTCTGCTGGGCTTTTCAGATACTTCCTTTATCAAAGCAATTAATATAAATCTCTTTAACCTAGCTTCATGTAGACTCTATGGACAAATGCAAAAAGCAGTCACATTCTTCACCACATTACCACAAAACATTCTCTAAGCCACATGCTGAAATTCTCCACTGAAACCTCTTGAGCCAACTCTGCACATTTCAAATCACATTCAACAACAAAGTCATACAAATTCCTACTAGGATAACCCATTAAGTGCCACTCAAAGCATTCCACTGCTTCCCAAATCAACAGCCCCCAAATCCGCATTCTTCCAAACAGAAGCATGGCCAGGCCTTTAACAACAATACCCTACTCCTCATACCAACTTCTGTCTTACTTAGTGATTTATTGCTGAGAAGGGACAGCATGACCAATGAAACTCATATAAGGGACAACATTTAATTGGGACTGACTTATAAGTTCAAAGATTCAGTCCATTGCTAACACAGAAACATGGCAGCATCCAGAAAGATGTGGGGCTGGAGGAGGAACTGAAAGTTTTACATCTTGATTCAAAGGCAAACAGGAGAAGATTGACATTCACTAGGCTAGGGGAAGGGTTTCAAAACCCACTCCCATATTGACACACTTGCTCCAACCAAGGCCACACCTCCTAATATGACACACCCCAGGCCAAGCATTTTCAAACTACCATACTAGGATACATTCAATCTTGGTCAAAAAGTTTCATCCTTAGTGAGTAGTAGTCAGTACTGAGAAGCAGGACAGGTCATAGTCCCAGTGAAAACAGAATATGTGTTCAGCCCTATGGGGCCACTGTTATAAACCTCTTCCCCAAATACAACCCCCAAGACTCAGGGAAAAGCACGAAAGAGGAAGCAGAAAGAATGTAAGAGCCAGCTATTGCAGAAATACTTTGTGAAAGGCTGACCTGTGGACATGACATAGCTATCCTACTCATGAACTCACAGCACTTGTGGTTAACCATAAACAGCCTTCACAAGATCAAGACAGCTTAATTCCTGCATAGATGTGAAGGGCTCTCTGCCCTTAATGAATCTCTATTGTTAGGTGACAGGTGCTGCAAATAGGGATTCATTCTTCAAAAGTGCCCACTGGTAGTTTTCCTTGCTACATGAGGTGCCCTCCACCAATGCACCGATGAACATCACTAATTAGAAAAACATGGTTTAGAAAAGAACATGTCAGGGCACATGCAGGGGAATCTTGAGGGGTCAAGAAGGTGATGGATATGATCATATTTCATTCTGCATATGCATGATACTTTCAAGAAAGAAAGATATTGTTAATAAAGAAAATCAATGAACTTTCCTACCATGACAGAAACGAACATAAACCTTAGTGTATATACACTACAACACATTGAAATGGAAAGTAGATAGATATACATATGTACATTATATGAACTTAATTTTAGGTTTCTAAGTAGCAAACAGATGTCCGACTGTGTTATACCTCAGTGCTGGGATTGCCTGTAGTGCAGCCAGCACTCAGCTTAGGGAAGGCACAATGAAGTCTTCAAAGGTGGTCAACAGTCTGTGTTTTCCTTTGCCAGACTAGAAATGGAGTGATCTGTGGCAAATGCTAAGGTTCCTGATCCCCACTTACCTTCAAGGTGTCCATGTGCCAGCAGTGAAGAAAAAGGCAGAGCCTGAGAGGCACAGACCTGGTCTGACTCTGTGTGAGCACCAAAAGTAGAGAGGGGCAGGAGAAGTCCTTTTCTTCAGAAGATTTAGGCTCTGCTCATTAAGATGAATGCCTTCAAGGAAGCTATCCTTAATGAACAGGTTAACGCTGTTTGTTCATACTTGTTTATTTGATGGTACATGTGAATTCATATACTTTATTTGTGGTGAACCAGGAATTAGTTTCTGTGGGAAGGAATGCCCAGAAAGGAAGTTCACTGGCTGAATGATAAGAGGTTATCTCTATGCTTCATTACCATGAAGAACTGAAATCATCTGGCCCTGGGCTTTATTAGTTGAGAGATCTTTAATGATGTTTTTATTTCTTGAGAGGTTTTAATGCTGTTTAAATAGTTTACCTGATCTTCATTTAACTCTGGTAAGTGGTATCCCTCTAGAAAATTGTCAATTTCTTTAAGATTTTCCAATTTTCTGGAGTACATGCTTTTCAAGTAAGACCTAATGATTCTTTGAAGTTCTTCAATGTCTTTTAGTTCGTTTCTGATTTAGTTCATTTGGATTCTGTCTTTCTGTCTTTTGGTAGGTTGGTTAAGAGTTTGTCTATTTTGTTAGTATTCTCAAAGAACCAACAATTCTTAGTTTTGTTGTTTCTTTGTATTATTTTCTTTGTTTCTAACTGATTGATTTCAGCTCTGATTTTTATTATCATAAGATAACCCAATCCAGTAATTGCCTGGAGTAATATGAAGCTGAAGAAACTTCCATAAAGGAAACAACATACCCTATGATGAAATTTCTGTCTGTTTGATGAGAGAACAAGCAGAAAAAGTTCCCAGCATTCCTATGTCATTCTCTGCTCTCCTGTCCTCCCACCTCTCAGTTGTACCATGTTCATTTTCTAAAGGACTTCTTACTAGTAGCACATTTATGTCAAAATTATGTCAGTTCAATAAGTTATTACAAATAAAACCTTCAGGTATCCTGAGATACTGTGTTCATGACATAATTCGGGACTCTGTTTCTTTAGACCAGTCTCACTATGTAACGAAGTCTTAAACTCACAATCTTCCTGCTTAAGTCCCATAAAACACACAGATCACTAAATAATTTCTGATGCTGGATAAAGCTATTCAAATGAGCATTTGTGAATACTACAGAAGCATACGAGAAGTAATGCCCTGTGTTCAAAGAAAATTCATAAAGATGAAAGTGCTCTGAGAAATACCGTGCATTAAGCTCCAGGCTACAGAGAGGTACTTTGCCTACTGCAGATCCACAAATCACAGAACTAAGGAGAAGATGGGGAGATATTTGGTAGCAGTCAGGTTTTCTTACATGTGACATCTGAGAGGCATGATGTCTAATTAAGTGATGTTAATTAAAATATGGAAAGGTTTAAATTTAATTTTGTTAGTGATGTTAATGTGTGTGTGTGTGTGTGTGTGGTGTGTGTGTGTGTGTGTGTGTGTGTGTGTGTGTGTGTCTGTGTCTGTGTGTCTGTGTGTGTCTCTGTGTTTGTTTGTCTTTCCCTTAATTTAGCTTATATGGGTTTACTTATTTCCTATGTTTTCTTGGTTGTAGTTATCCTCTTGGATTGGAGTTTTCCTTCCAGTATTTTCTGTAGAAGCTAGATTTGTGCATAGACACTGTTTGAATTTGGACTTGTCACAAAGTAGGTTTTTTTCTCCATCTGTGGTGATTGAGAGTTTTACTAGGTATAGTAGTCTAGGTTGGCATCAATGGTTTTTCAGAGTTTGAAGATATCTGCGCAGGCCCTTATCAATTGGAGTCAAATACAAAAACTTGCATAGTATACTACACTCTGAACTAGGCCATACTAATTTAGACTACAAGACAGCATATGTATCCCTGCCTGGGGCCTGCCAGGGAGGACAGGGAGCAGAAAAGTACTTTGGAAAATAAAAAAGTTTCATGTTAGGGCTTGATGGCTCTCTTAGTCTGTGTTTTTCTTGTGATGAAATACCATGGTGAAAGTAACTTGGAAAGCAGAGGGATTGTTGTGTTTACATTTCCACATTACAGTCTATCACTGAAGGAAATCAGGACAAAAACTCAAACCTGACAGGAACCATGAGGCAGAAGCTGATGCAGACGTCTAGAAAGTGTGCTGATCATTGGTCTACTCCCCATCGCTCAGCCTTCTTTATTAGAGTATCCTAGACCACAAGCCCAAAGGTGGCACCCACAATCTGACTGGCCCTCACACATCAATTGTTAGTTAAGAAAATATCTACAGGCTTACCTACTACAGCCAGATCTCATTAAAGTACTTTCTGAATTGAGGTTCCCTCCTAAGATAAGATTCTTTCTTGTGTCAAATGGACATAAATCTACTTAGCACAATGTCGGTTGTAGAGGTGTGCTTATTGGATACAAATTTTACTTCTAATGACTTACTGTAGATACTCCAGCTTCACAATCAAAACCAAAAAGAAATTGCAAGTCAACCATTTTGAAACTGAATGCCACAAGGACATTACAAGTAAGTGTACAGCTTGCTACTGACACGTAGGATGTACTAACATCGTCCAGAAAACTAGCACACATGAATGTGAATCATGGAATAGAGCATACTAATTAATCAATAATAAATTTGTTGAGTTTTATTATTGTAGTATTATGCTGTGAAAGAAATTGATTCTCCATAAAAAATGTTTATAAACAATTTGTATTATTACTACTACCATCATTGTTAAGATTCATGAGAAAAAGTCTCATTCTATATATTCTATAGCAAAAGATGTACAAATTTACAAGTAGCTTAGTATGCCCTCGATCGAATACATATATGTAGAATGTTTGTAAATCTGAGCCATCATACCCTAATTGGCCTCAATAAATTTTACAGTATCTATGGGTTTATATCTTCCCATCAAATAAAGCACAAAGAGACAGAGAGAAAATAAGAACAGATGTGGACTATGGAAGATTCTGTGAGTTTCTTGCACTAGTCATTGCAATGTGTTATGAAGCCTGAAATTATATTTTAAAGCAAACAAAATCTTTTTTAAATTATTTATTTATTTACAGTCCAGTCATTGCCCACCCTCAGTCCTACCTTCCTCAGTATCTCATACCAAAAGCATTTTTAAAATGCCAAATTCTTCTACATCCAAAAATACCAAATAGTAACTAACCAACACATAAAAAGCCACAACAGCAAATGAGATATTAATTGTGCTATCAAAGACATGGTATATAGAAACATCTTAATGATGATGTGATATGTACATTATGTATGGTGTTCTCTATATGGTTCTCTTTGTCAATCAGGAGGAAATGAGAGTGAATCATTAGGGTCTTGGAGCAAAGCGTGTCCATTCTCCACATGCAAGCTGCTCCATGTGACAGGAAGGAATATGACTTCTTCTCTGTTAAGCCAGATTTCAGAAGACCGTTTCTTCGCTTTACAGCTCATCTCTCTGCTTGCACAGCAGACTGAGACCTGTGATTGAAACTTTCAGTTGGTAACTAGTCACAAATCATCACATGAAATAAACACAGAAGACAACCTTTCATTTTTACCTTTCATTCACACTGCACACTGATGTGGGGACTTTGTCCATTCTCTTTTCACAGATACAGGGATATTTTTTGGCGCAGTCCTCAATATGTAGACCTGTTTTATGGAAATATATACAGTCTCCTGTTTTCTTCATTAATTTTATTTTCTTTAAATCACTATAAACCAAAAGTAAAATAGGCAGATATAAAATTTGAAGGTTATATTGTTGAAGGACAAGATGTTTGAAACTGAGTTTATTGACAGAAATGTATAGAATATGGAATTAACTAAATGTGTATTACTACAATATTTTTATTTTCCCTAAACTCCTAAAATATGGTGTTGAACCAGTGACTTGAGTGGGTTGAGACTGTTGACACCAAACCTGACCATGTGAGTTTAGCCCACAGATGATGTGGAATTAAAGCAGAAACCTAACTTCTTTCAGCTGTCCACTCATGAGCTGTGATAAGTGCATATGCATGCACATAAATCCACGCAAAAATACATAAACAATAAAAATAAACATAGAAATTGTCTCTGATCATAACTGAATACATTATTCTTTCAATACCAGTAATTTTGTTTAGCAAGCACAATTGTTTTTATCAGCATGACTCAAATAATAGGGGATAAATTTAAACTAAACTTGTTTGTCTATATTTTGTGCTATGATGACAGATTGAAAGGAAGAAATAAATGTATGTGGCACCCAGTACAAAGTCTCATATGCCTGGTTTTTTTTAAGAGAAAGGGGAGATAATTAATTCAGTTACAAACAGTTGTTTGTGAATACAATATGGTTGTTTTCCTTTTGACTTTTCCACCTCAGAGCTAACAGGTTTCATTGAAACATGGTGACCAACTGACTTCTCTGCATTCAACACAACTGCAATCTCTACTGTTTGATGTATTTGGTGCATCAACTACCTTCCTGTGAAAAATAATTTTAAAAGTTGACTAGAAAATAGAACAAAGAAGAGGTGATACAAACCAATAAACTCATCATTGGGAGTAAAAATGGGTGATAAGGTTTTGGGTGTCTGACTAGGATTACAAACCAGTTCAAAATGGATTTTTGAACAAAAACCTGATCAAATATTAACAAAAATTAAATCTTTATTTGATATATTTGTGAAAGGGAATGCTTTTGATTCCTACATAGTTTAGAGTTCAGTTGAGGTGAGATTCCTAAAGGATGAGCAGAGTGAATCAGCCAGTCTTTCTCCTAATAGGCATGGCAAGATGGATGAGGAATCTATAAAAATGATCATTGAAATCCTAAACAATTAATGTGGAAAGATGCAAGGGTGCACAACAGTAGCTTCAGCATTTGAGAGGCAGAGGCAGGAGGATCAGGAGTTCAAGGCTGGCTTGAGCAAATGAGTTTGAACCAAGCTTGCAATATGTATCAAAGAAGACAAAGCAGGGGTGAAATATACAAAAAAAAATGGCAAAGGGAAAACCTTCAACAGAAGACAACCTTTATTAAGCCATAGGTATAAATTGGGGAAAACAGACTATTCAGGTCTACCATAAGAAAGAACAGAAAGACAAGTGGCCAAGTACCCCATGAATCATATACACAACAGGTAAAATAGAGTAGGAATGAGTATACATACACATTAGCCAGTCACGAGAGATGATGAGTGCAGTCAATAAAGCATTGTGATGAACATGAGCAAAGAGTAAAAGGATATGGCAGACACTAACTATTCACAGATGCACAAGAAGCAAGTAGTCTGAATCATGACCTCTTGACTTTATCTCTCATGGTGATGCCTACCTACACCTCTACACAAGAAACACAAATTAGGCTCACAACTGATCACTGGGTTCATTAGAAGCTGACATTGTAACCAGTATCCAAGTTTATACATCTTCCCATTGGAGAAAATGGTAGCAGCAGTCACAGAAAACTATGAACCCTAGGCTTCCTTACTGAAGACTCAGATCTGGACCTAGTAACACCACCACAACCAGGGAACAGTTCTGTAGCATAGTCAAAGTCTATGAAGATTTTTTAACCTGGATAAAGGTGTAATCTAGTTTTCTGGTACCTCAATCCAAATGTTATCAGCTATCAGAAGACCCAGCTATACCACTACTGGGTATATACCCAAAAGATATACAATATATATATGTTCCAACATATAACAAAGACACATGCTCTACTATCTTCTTAGCAGCTTTATTTATAATAGCCTGAGCTGGTAAAAACCCAGATGTACCTCAATGGAAGAATAGAATCAGAAAATATAGTATATTTTCAGCTATTAAAAACAATGACTTTACTAATTTGTAGGCAAATGGTTGGAATTAGAAAATTTCATCCTGATTGATGTAATCCAGGCCTAAAAGGAAATACATGTTATGTACTCATTGATAAGTGGATATTAGCCATGAACTCAGAATACCCATTATACAACTCACAGACTATATGAAACATAACAACAAGGATGGCCAAAGTGTGGAGGCTTCAAACCTACTTAGAAGGGGGAACAAAATAATTAAGAGAGACAGAGGATGACAGGAACCTAGGTGGAAGAGGGGAGGAAAAGGGAGAAAGGGGCACAGGACCAGGTATGTGACAAGACAGGAGAGAATTCCAGAGGGTCAGGAGAATGAATAAACATAAGTGACTGTGGGGTGAGGAACAGGGGGAACCACTAGGAAATCCCAAACACCAGGGATGACATAGGATTCCAGGACCCAATGGGGATAGTATTAGCTGAAATACTCAAAAGCAGGGAGACAGAACCTGAAGAGATCACCTCCAGTAGATGGATATAACCCCAATGGACGGAAAGGGCCACCCCTCATATCAAAATTTTTAACCAGATGATCCTGGGCCAGAAGGCTGAAGATTGGATGCTTCAAGGTTTTGTAGGGATGGTCCAGGTGTTCAGTGGTCTCTATAAATTGGCTAAGTTTTAGAAGCTATGCTTTGTGCTTCCCATAATTTCAGTTAACCCAGTCATTCTGGATTTCTGACGGGGTTGAAGACTTATAGTCTATATCCAATCCTGGCTATTTACTTTGAGAGAAAAGATTTGAGAGGATGGTTTTCAGCTGACATTCATTCTAAAGCCAAGAATAAAAGCCAGGTTCAGAACTAAGACTTTTATTTAGAAAAGATGACAGAGGTTCTGGTTAGTCAACAAAATGATAGTCTGGGTATTAGGTTTATCTTGTACCTTACTGATACAAATTTGTATAGTTATGCTCTAATTGTATTTTAAGAGAAAAGTTTTATTTTAACAGGAAGGGTGATATGTAGGAGAAACTAAGGTGGGAGGAGTAAGGAGAGAAAGAGGAGGAGTATGAAGAGGAGAAGGAGATGGAGAGGAGGAGCTAGGTGACAAGAGAGATGGAGGGGAACATGGAAGCAGATGTTCAGGTGTCTCCCCCAGTCAAAGATAGCTGCTATATCTAGGTCGGGTATTGGGTTACACTTCTGATTGTATGGGCATCTCGTTATTGACCGTTACCAAACTTATAAAGCCTTTGATGAACGTTAAAAAAAACTGTATAAAAAAATTGATGCCACTGAATACCATTGAAAGACTTTTAAACAATCTATTCTAATAACAAACAGTCACAAATTAGGAATAAAAAATGTTGTTTTACTTTATTTACACATTTTGATACATAAATACATAAATATTAAATGTTCTTTCAGTTTTTTATGTACACATGAATCTCAGTGTTTCCAAGACACTACCCTCAAAAGTCTATTTAAAGGCTAATACTGCAGGTGATCAAAGACACATAAATATCTACGCTAAGATTAAAGGCATGTACCACCATGCCTGGATTTAAGTTTTGCTACACCTAGAACTTGCTCTGTTTTTGACTGGCATTGAAATCCAACATCTGCATTGTGTCCTGGATTAAAGATATATACCACCATGTCTAGGCCTAAGCTTTTCATAGCCACTGTTCATGAAGAACTAGATCAAAAGTGCACAAGGAATGTCATAGTACTAAGTGCCTACATAACGAAATTAAAATTTTCTCTTACCAACAATTTAAAAAATATACATGAAATCTCTGAAGAGAAAGCAAGCATACCAGAAAGGAATAGAAGGCAAGAAATAATACAGAACAACACATAGAGAAGTCAATCTCAAAATCACAAACCTCCAACATCACAGGATATATGGCTTTCAAAGTGTTAGTAGATGTTTGGCTGGTTACAGGGAAGAAAAGATATGAGTAGTTCTATCCTGCACTTGACCCTGCATGCTACAATACTGTATGTTATAGTATAAATAAATGCTTTTTTATTGGAACTGAGACCTTTACTATATGAGGAAATAATGTTTGGTGTTGCAATCCAAATCAAAAGCTAAGATTGGGGAGGTCACACTCCCTAGATTGGAACTTGCTACAATCATTCTGCCAAGTGGTCGGGGCTTAAAATACATTCTTAACATATATAGTTATAGCCTAGACCTATGCTGCTCTCAACCTCGGTCAGAGAAGCTTCTTTATACAGTGGGCCATAGTCCTTGCAGAGAGGCAGAATTGGTCAGTGTGCTTAGGAGAAGTCCTTACACGATCTTCCCTAATGGTGATATCTACATCAACTTCTCACCCTCTGCACCATCACAAGAACTCAAGGAACAGCAGGGAAGAGGACATAGAAAGAATGTAAGAACCAAAGAAGCGAAAGAGCTCTGCAAATTGCAGGCTCTGGGCAAGATGAAATTTCTGCAAAGATTATTGCTTCTTAAGAAATAACTATTCTTTGGTGACAACTCCTGGAAAAATGAGATTAAATTCTTAATATTAAGAGTATGGCCACTGCTGGATTTTCTTGTTCCAGTAGATAACCTACAACCATGCACATATGGACAGTTAGTTACAAAGACATGAATTAGTGGGGTACGTATTACAGCTTTTAGTAGTACTAGGGGATGATATGTTTATATAATATTTTATATAACTGAAATAATCAAGAAAAATATATATTATTAATAAAGATAATCACTGACCAGTTTTCTACCAGATTATGAATAAAAAATTGAGATTTACACAACAAAACACTTTGAAATAGATGGTAGGCTTACATATGTATGTGTATATAAACGTGTTGTTATATTACTAAATAAACAACAATTATATAACCTAACAACAGTAGAAACTGTAACATGCATGTCTGAGAGACTCTCACTCATTGTATCTGTCATGATAATTCAGATACTTAACACTGTCACAAGTTGTTGATTTCCTAGTGCCCTTCACATCTTAGAAGACACAATCCTGAGATGTATGAAGTATTAAACCACTTTTGGTCAGTTCCTCAACCATACATCTACCTTCTGTAAAACTTGTTCAGAGACTGCCTTATGTAACTTGTCCTTACCTGTGAGATTCATAGAAAATGAGAAAAGCCATGTAAAAAGAGAGAAACCTTTGCACATAATCCTCCACATTCCCATACCAGTGTTAAGAGTCAAAAGGGTTCTGAAAACTCACAGTTTAGATGGGCCATTGTCAATCCATACCCATTCCCCTTTTTTAATATCATATTTCAGTCCAATCCAGTAAATGGGCTCAATAATCTGGCACTTAAGGAGCTTCTGTAAAGGAAACAATACACCTTATGATGAAATTTCTGTCTGTTGGATGAGAGAAGAACAAGCATGAAAGTTCCCAGCATTCCTATGTCATTCTCTACTGTCCTGTCCTCTCATCACTCAATTCCACCATGTTCATTTTCTAGAGTGACTTCCTAAGAGTAGCACATTTATATCAAAACTATGTTAGTTAAATATGCTATTTAAAATATGTCAGTTGAATATGTTATTTAAAACTTCAGGTGTCCTGAGATACTGGAATCATGGCATGATTTGTGACTGTGTTCTTAGACCAAGTCTCACTATGTAACCAAGGTTATCCTTGAGCTCAGAATATTCCAATTTTCTACGAGACAGCAGGAATTTTATAGATTTAGCATTTTCTTTGACTAATGTTTCAGTTTCTTCCCTTACATTTTGTATGCCTGCGCTAAACAGAGAATTCTCAACAGAGGAATCTCAAATGGCCAAGATGCACATAAATAAATGTTCAAAGTACTTAGCCATCAGGTAAATACAAATCAAAACAACCCTGAGATACTATTTTATACTAATAAGAATGGCTAAGATTAAAAACTCACATGATAGCATATGTTGGCAAAGATTTGCAGTAAGGGGAACACTCTTCTATTGATGGTGGAAGTGGAAACTTGTACAACCATCTTGGAAATCACTTTGGTGATTACTCAGAAAAAACTGGCAATAGTTCTACCTCAAGAACCAGCTATACCACTTCTGGGCATATAGCCAAAAGATGTTCTACATTCTTACAAGGCAGCTTGGTCAATTATGTTCATAGCAGCTGTATTTTTAATAGCCAGAAACTGGAAACAACTTAGATGTCCCTCAGCTGAAAATGAGTAAAGAATGCGGTACATCAACACAATGGAATACTATTCACCTACGAAAAACAAGACATCATGAATTTTGGAGGCAAATGGATAGAAGTCAAGAATACTATCCTGAGTGATGTAACCAAGTCCCAAAAGAACATGCATGGCATGGATTACTTATAAGTAGACATTAGCCATAAAATACAGAATGCCCATGTTACACTCCACAGACTTAAGGAGGCTGGACAGGAAGAAGGGCTCAAGCATGGATGCTTGAGTTTCACTTGGAAGTGGGAATGGAATAGTTATAGAAAGCAGATGGATGAAGAAACTGGGTAGGAGAAGGGATGCAGAGGGGAGTGAGGGTTCATGGTCAGGTGTAGGAAGGGGTGGACAGATGTGTTGATTGCCATAAGAATAAATGGATATCTGCAACTGATGAGGAAGGTGGCAGGGGACATCTCCAGGATGAGATGGAGACCAGCGATAGGGAGGTGCACATGAACCAAAAGGGGTGTCATTAGCTGCGACTCACAGCATTGGGGTATGGAGCCCAGGGAGGCTCCCTCCTGTGGCCATGAAAATAACCTGTGGAAGCAATAGGAACACCAAACCATCCACAAAGCGTTCCACCCAAAAATTATTCTATCTACAAGAAATGCAGGGGTTGGGATTGGAGCAAAAAAATCAGAGAGGAGCCAACAAATAACTGACTCAACTTGAGACCCATTCCATGAAAAGCACGAGTCCCAGATCCTATTAATCATACTCTGTTATGCTTGCAGACAGGAGTTTTGCATGGTTGTCCTCTCTGAAGCTCCACCCAGCATTGACACAACAGATACAGACACCCATATCAAACAATGAATAGAGCTTGGGACTCATGGCAGAATAAGACGAAGGATTGTGGGCCCAGAAAGGGATAGAAACTCCACAGGAAGACCAACTGAATCAACTAACCTAGATACTTGGAGCTCTCAGAGACTGTCTTGTAATTAACAAAGGTTTCAAGATAGTCCTACAATCATTGCTCTCGAAAAGTATAATTTTCATTTTGAAGAGACTTCATTAATAATAATTTAAACAGAAAATATTATAATCTTGGAAATTTTGTTTTCTTTAAATACCATTTCAAAATATGGATTTCTTTTTAACTAAATATTAGAATACTATGCAGTATAATTACTGGCAGGGTCTGTGAAAATCACCATGGGGTAACTGTTAAATCCATTTAATTCCTTGGTTCCCATATGATCTCCATTGTGCAGACAGGCACAGATTTCAACTAATTTTCCTGTTGTCATCTGATTACTCATCTCAGGTAGCCTCACTTCCAGATTCCAAAGAGCAAACCCTAGACAGAGGAAGTTTATTTGTTACTCTATGGAGATAAATAACTGTCAGCCAAAGGATGTGCTGTACCAAAGGGTTAAACTTCATCAGGGAAAGACATACTTTCTGAGGGACTCTCTTGTAGACACCTGAGAAATGTAGGAAGCTAAAGGACACAAGTGTCTCCTTATTCATAAGTTTCCTCCTAACAGACCTGTGTCCCACAGTTTTGTTCACATTACAGGAAAAGCATATACAAATGAAAAAAAAAAAAGAAACAACCTGGATTTAGTAGCCCAATATTCAGGGCTAAAGACAGAGACAAAGACAATAAAGGAGAAAAATTAGTGTCTACAATACCAGTTCATCACCATCATCTATCTTCAGAAGGGATAGGGTGAAATTATGGCAGGTCTGATTACATCCATTCCATTTTCTATCATTGTTGATGAAATAATAACATTTTATTCCATAGCAGAACCAATGTATTTCACCTCTTCCTACAATAGAGAAGGTAAATAAATGGTTAACCTTATTTTCTGGTATTCTGTTACCAAAACAATGTATTTATTAAGCCTGTGTAAAAACCAAAAAAGTAAAATCTCACAGGTCTCAGAAACGGAGATACTTTAATGCCCAAAGACCCCTGTACACCCATGATCTATGCAACATTTTTAGTAACATTAGCAATACAAAAAAACACGTGTCAATCCTGGATGAATCAGGAGAGAAAATGTAGCACATACACACAGAAGAATACTATTCACCTTTTAAAGTGAGATGAATCAGCACAGCATGATGACTTATGCCTAAAAACTGAGCACTCCGAAGAGAGAGACAGTTGGGTCACCACCAGTTTAAGGACAAGTCTAGACTATGTGGTGAATTCCAGTCCAGCCTTAGGTATACAGTTAGTTCAAGTCACCATGGGCTGGAGAGAGACATCATGTCTCACACTGAAACCCTAGCATAGATGCTGATGTATCTGATGAACAAGGATGAACTTGAGGATGATGTACAAAGTGAAACACACCACAACTAGGACCACACTCTATGATTCCAGGAAGATAAGTTTTCTAAAACAGCCCAGCTCTATGAAGCAGAGGCTTGTGAGATACCAGAGGCTGGATAAAAGGCAATGAGCACTTGCTACTCACAGGCAGCTAAACTGATGGCAGAATTCTAGACCTGTATTAATGCATTGTACCCACACTGGTCCACACACTACTAAGCTCTTAGCATTGTGCCATGATCTGTGTTAAATCCTCTACGTTAAGAGAAATAAGATACATTAGAGCCATGTTTCCATGCTGATAGTCTGTTCTCCTGATTATGTGGATGCCTTCAGTGTTGCACCCATATATTCACAAATGTTTCAAGTTGAATAGTTTGTATAGCAACATAACCTCAATATGAATATTTTCTTTAATGAGGCTGTGAATGCCCGTGTTTTATTGACAAATTTTATCTCCAACCTTCAATTTTCTGTGGAGAGTTATCAATGTGTAGCTCAGGCTGTCCTAGAATATGCTGGGATGTTCATATATTCCTGACAGTTATTATCCTCCAACCTCATTCTCATAATCTTAAGGATTACATCATTATTATACCCTTTACAGATTATCAACTTACTTTATTTATTAATTAATTTATTTATTATTGCAAGACACAGATGTTTATTGAATCCAGGTCCAGCCTGGCCTACAGCTCAAAATGTAGGGCTCAGGGAAGGCAAAGTTTATAAAACTGTTTAAGTGGAAAGTCTCTCCATACACCATATGGAATGGAGCAGATATGATCAGGGCTGGCCCCAGGACAATACTGAGCCTGTAGTCATTACCAAAATATATATCTGTCAGCATAAAAAATTGCTGCACTGCCTTAGCCTCATAGATATAAAATCATAAATATTTACACTCTTCTAAGACTTTCACAGAACCAGGGTTCATGGAACCCCCCACATAAAAACAGGATATAATAAAGGTGGGCATCTGGGAGGGACATTAAGGACTAGAGGCTTGACATGCAACTGGGCATAGTCAGAGACGAGCAGAAAACAAAACTTTGGTTTAAAATGTAAAGTTAGAAATTCACATGTCCCCGAGCTTTTTCTCCAGCCCTGGACTGGGCCCACCTGCAAGTTGGTCACTGGAAGGAAGGAGTGTAGGGGACACAGAAGATTGGAGTACACACATACAATTGTATCGTTGCTATAAAAAGTTACTTAAGACTATATCTCTTGCATATAAATGGAAAAGATTGGGGTATTTGGTCAAGTGGAAATATTGCTAGGCACAGGTGTCTATGACCACACAGAACAGAATAAAAAAGTCTCGTGAGATTCTGCAGCTGAAGATGGACTGATCCCTCTGGGCTGAGTGGTTTCAGGTCTTGCATATGGCCACCTGACTCACCTACAGGTCTAGAGACAACTGGTTGCCTTAGAGTGTGGGTGTGTGGGCGTGTGGTTTGTAAGGCACAGAAAGCAGCTGTGTTTGGGGCACTGCTGTGGCCTCACCCCTGAGCCCCTCAAGGTATGGTGCTAGGACTGCCTGGGCCTCTGTGGCTCAAACCAAAGTAGGCTAGATTTAATTTTTTAAAAAACAGGTAAACGGATTTCTCTTTAAAAAATAAAATCTCTGGTCTGTAAGGTCACTTCAGGTGCTTTTTAAAGTAGCTTCATTGGAATGGTGGAAGCTGCTGCAGGCTCACAGGCACCTTGATGATAGACTTGGAAAAGGATACTCGCAGGTGATGGTTCTTGCACAGGTCATGGTTGTACAGTCAAATCAGCTCCTGCACTGCCTCCTCCACAGAGCCCCTCTGGATCAGTGACATCTTGTGGTTGCTTTGATCAGACCACCATTGCTGGAGAAGAGGCTCCTGAGGTCACCCTCTGACACAGAGTGTGGGATGTTTGAGAGATGCCAGGTAGCTGAGGGTGGAAAGATATTCTGGAAATTCTTAGATCCTGCTTTCTTGAAGCCATTCAGCCATAAGCTGTCATAGTCCTTGGTCAAGCCCTGGTCCTCCTGTCCCTCACAAGGCAGCTGCACACTCTGATGCTTTGACAGTATTATGCACACCGACTTTCCGTGCAGCTTCTGCCCATTCACATGGCTCATGGCCAGCTGGGCCTGGCTGCCGTCTGCCACCTGCACAAGTGCATTCTCCTTCTCATTGAACAGAATCTTCACCCATTGCACATCACCATAGATGTTGAAGAGAATAAAGAGGCTTTGAGATGTGATTCTCTCAGACTTCAGGTTGCTGACCAAAAGGGCAGAATTCCCAGCACCTGTCAGTCCTCCAGCAGTAAAGGGTCGGGGGGGGGGGGGGGGGGGGCCACGGGGGGTAGGAGGAGAGGGGGGGGGGGGGGCCGGGGGGGGGGGGGGGGGGGGGGGGGGGGGTGCGGTCTCCATGGACATTAGGAACAGAGGGGCCTGTGGCCTGAGGGATGGCAAAGGTGGGAGGGAACATGGGTCCTGCATATGGAGACATTGTGTCAGATGCACCAGAGGCTACTGTCGTGGTCAGGTTCAGTGAAAGCTGGCTGTCTCCAGAGAGTAGTTTAGGTCAAGTGTAATCTCTGCTCTTGTCATTGTTGTATTTGACTTAAGACTGGTGAGCATGGAGAAGTCGATGCTCTGCATGCAGGAGACATTGTAGATGTTCTGGCTTTCCAGGGACAGCTTGGCTTGCTGGGCACTCACAGGGTCAGCATACTGCAGCAGTGCCTGGAACTGGTTTTTCTTGGTGAATGCGATGATCTTCAGGATTGTGCCAAACTTGAAGAAGATCCAAGGCAGCACGTTCAGAGACACTGAGTTGAACATGTATTCCACAATGATTCTGAGCACTGGGCTCTGGTCTGCCATTGCCATCCCTGCATCTATCATGACAGTGGAGGCTGCCAAGACCAGGTTTCATGGCTGGACAGAGTTCACAGCCTGCAGGGCTGCCTGAGTACATGTCTGGTTGGGTGAGCAGTTGGGTTTGAGCTCCTTGTGATTGAAGAACTGGATGTAGATGAGCTGTCCACAAAGCACTGGCACCACAGATGAGTAGTAGTTAACTATAGTCTCCCCTGTGTTCGTTTCAATGAAGGCCTGGTTCTTCCCTTTCAGGACAGCGAGGTTGGTAACCTTCCCAAAGGACAGCCCCAAGAAGTGACATCATTCGGTAGCTTTCGGACATGGATGACTCTGTAAAGAGCTCCTGTGCTCCTGTTGTCACCTTTGAACTTCTTACTATCATTTCCATTGGCTGCTGAGGCCGACCTGCTCATGATGAAGGGGCCAGTTCTGACACACGTGGAGAAGAACTCCTTGGATGCCCAGTTTGTACCAACAGCTATGCCATTCATGGCACACAGAGAAGATCCTCGGGGGATGGAGCAGAGGCACAAGAATCTAAGTTATTTTAAAGTAATGACACAAAACTAATTGTATGGGTCTGGGATACTTCAAAAGTTGTTTTGAAGCTTTTTTTGTCACAAATTTTATAATGTAACAGTTTTAAATATATTAATCCTGACATAATGAGAATCATCACATCCTACTGTATCAGAGAGGTGAGATTATATACAAAAGCTCTTTAATATCTGCAAATTCTGAAAAAATATTTAATGATAATTGATAAACTGTGTCAGTTAAAGATGACACATCACACTGAACAGTAAGAAAGGTTCCATGTGACACTTGATCTTTTCATCTTTCCAGCCTCATTCACTGTGTCACTAACAGAGTTGCAAAGTGTACACATCATGGTGAAGCTCCTTTGTCTGCTCCAGGGAGGGTCCCTTTTTACAAACAGTCCAACTTTCTCAAAACATGTCAGATAGAAAATACACACACACACACACACACACACACACACACACACAATTCTTTTTATAACTGCAACCATGTAAATGCTCTAAGTCCATTTGAGCATAAATAGTTGATAAATACACTGTTATTAAAAAGTTCCATGCTCTGTCAGCAACAAAGTTGGAGACTCAGATTTTCCAGTAGACCCAAACAATCAAAATTCTCAGGGGTACTGATTTGTAACTCTATCCTCGGGGAGCAGTAGGAGTGCCAAACAGAACCTGACTTCTAGAAACTCTAAGATTTCCCTAATACAAACAAGGGCTCCCAGACTCTACATGGAATAAGGAACCCCCAAATAATTAACCCAGAGATCATCAGCATCGTAAGCTGCTGGTTGGACTTCAAAGCTTCCAGAGAAGAAACAATAGATAATAATGCAATTCTGTATTTATTGTCCTCCCCCACTACATACCTGTGCACTGTGAGGAATTTAAAATGGTCTTGGTTTCGATGTACCATCTGTTCTCTTCCCTGTTGGAGCATTTCTGAAGATCATTGCCTCTCCTACACTCTACACTCACATTTGTCAGCTGTTCTTCCTTTACGTCAATGTCACATTGCATCGTGCTGCAGTTATGGTAGCGGTTTACAGATTCCTGCAGTTCATGTTTTTGTTGACTACACTGAAAAACTAAATTAGTCACAAATACAGTAAGAAAAATGCTTATAAAAAGTAAATATTGAATTTAAGATAAGAGAAAAACCTTCATGCTGACAACCAATACTATAATTTATATTAATCATTACTATAATATTTATATTAATCATTACTATAATTTGTACCTTAACATTCAAATTAGAACTTCAATTAACTCACTATAGAAAAAGATACATCAGTTTTTCTCTAAGGTAAGTTGACTGTAAAATAAATAATACATTTGAATAAAATTATGGCAGAAGTAACTTCCAATCACTTCTTTTTTTTTTACAGCAGAAATTTACAAATAATTACCTAAGTAAAACATTCAGTGAATACTAAACACCCCATTAAAATTTGAACAAAAAAAAGTTTAAAAATGGCACAATTCTTATTGAAGCATACAGAATACAATATATCCACATATATAGCTATATTTTAGACCAGCCTGAAAGTTATTTCCTCTGTTCATGTGGAGGAACCCAATAAAGTTTAACCTTTAATGTCTCTGTACAGATGAAGTCTTTTTACTTAAGCATGACTTCAATATACACTGAAGAAATAGGACAAGAAGGTCATTGATTCTCTGCACAGCTGTTTCCTACAAAATGTTTACATTATTTTCACAATCACTTGAGCTCAGAAAGTAGACTATCACCAAACCCTCAGAAAGAACATGACCAAAAATGTGACAGAATAGGGCAACTCTCAACAGCCCAGAGCTAACAGATTAAGTATGAAAGAGAACAGAACTGCAGTTTGTCAGGAAAAAATATTCTAAGTCCAGAAATCCTGACTCATCCCTGATGTTTCTTGTTGAAAGCTATTCTTTAGGCAGAAGATCTAAGAAGATTTAGCTCAGTTACTCACTGTTTATTACCAACACTGCAACAGTTACCAGTAGAAGAAAACAGAGGATTCCAAGAGCTGTCACAATGAGCTGCCAGGGGACTGAACACTCTTAAATGAACAATAAAGCAAGAACATCATCACCATGAAAAGAGCACATCTCAATGCTAACTACAATTTTTTTATAGCATGAAAACAATGGGAAATTTTGCACAAGTCAATGATACAGACTGAAAGCTGGCTCTCAAAGCTGCAAATTTCTACCTAAAATGCACCCAGTGTAGCAATTCTACGTATAAAGTTTCACAGAATTTTGAACTTATTTCAGGCTGAGCCTGGTATTGTGAATCCTCCTGACTCAAACTAGAAAAATCTGGATAACAGGTATGTGCTCTCACCCAATTCTACAGGAACAAAAATACATTCTACAGAAGGCACTCGAGGCATAGATACAATCCAAGTACAAGATACCAAACTGGAGCTTGCAGTCCACCAGGAAAGATAACTTCTTGAGAACTGGTAGGGAACCACAGCTGCTCTGGATCTGATGTGTATACATCCCCATCCTTGAAAGAGCCTGTAGGTCAACTACCTCTTTTTCCTTATACGTTTGATTTTGCTCTGCATAATACTAAACATTTTGGTTTATCTCAGGCATTTGAAATCTGAAACTCCTATCTCTGATTACTACTACATCAAAGAAGAACAGGATCTCTGCTTGGAGCACACCTACGGCAGTGTGTACAGGGTAAAAACAGAGAATAAAAAGTGATATTTCTGCTTTTTATTAATAATTGAAATTATTCTTGATGTTTTCAGGAATTCTCACTGGAGCTAATTCGTTTCTATCCCCACTAATCTGTTATCCCCCTTTCATTCATCTGCAACTTTATTTCCAGTAGGAAACTCCCTCTTCTGATCGACAACTGTTACTGCCTGTTGCATTAGATGTTGGGGATATTTAAAAAAACTTTCTTTGAGAATGAAAATATTGTTTCTAATGCAAAAGTTTCTTTTCCTTAAGATTTTGTTTCTCTAGAACATTTGGTGGTTTTTTTTTTAAACTCTAGTTTTTCTGTTAGTATTAAAGTTTTCATAATTCTTCTTGACTAGACTAAATAGTCAAAAGTCTCCTAATGGTTTCTCATTTCTTTTTTCTTTGTTTGTTTGTTTGTTTGTTTGTTGTTTTTCAAGACAGGGATTCTCTGAATAGCCCTGACTGTCCTGGATCTCACTCTGTAGACCAGGCTGGCCTCAAACTCAGAAATCCGCCTGCCTCTGCCTCCCAAGTGCTGGGATTAAAGGCGTGTGCTACCACTGCCCGGTGGTTTCACATTTCTTGATTCTCAAGAAATTTTTTTCTTACATATTCCTAATGTTCTACTCTCCCCCTCTGACTTCTTTTGTAACTGGCTAACAACTAAAGGGTAGAAGTGGGGTTATGATTTTTTTCTTTTTTAAAATTTTAGTTTTGAATCATTTTGTACATGATTAACCTCCAAGTAACACTCTTTTCTTCCCTCCCACACTTGTGCATAACCAAGCCCAGAGGAAATGGAACATTATAGTTTTCTACAGAGCTAGTAGGATATTTCTAATTTTTAAACATTTAAAATGCATTTAAAAATGTAAATTTAGACACTTAAAACACTTACCTCTGTGGCCAGCTTCTTTGGGCCCCTGAGTCGTCTTAGGCCTTCCTTGGTTCTGCAACTCTGAAGACTTATGAAATCTCACAGTTGAGTAAGTGACCTCCTGCTCACTCATCTTGGGAGTATGTAGAGTATGTTCTCTGTTTAAATGGGCCTGGGTGACTTCTATTAAAAAAAATTAAAGTGTCCATCTTTAGAAAAGCAACTGAATATGACGATACAGAGTGTTGGGAAAGGGTGGGGTCTGATTAACTCACTTAATGATCCAAGCACCCTGACGTGGACTAACCCAATTTTCATTACAAGGGAAAACTCATTGTAGATTTCTCATAAAGTCGTTTATATTTCTAATGGTCTCAGAAATATTGTTAAGAAACATGGGAATAATTAAAAATTTACTAAGTTTTCTAATATTGACACAGCCTCCTCAAAATATTTAGCATATAAATATATTAGGCAAAACTGGTACCACTGAAAGTCACTGAAAAACTTTTAAACAATATATTCAAATACCAAAATTCAAATTTAAAAATGTTGCCTTAAATTAGTCACACATTTTGATGAATATTAATTGTTCTTTCATTCTTTTTATTTATACACGAGTCTCAGAGCTTCCCAGATACTACCTTCAGTAGAATATTTAAAGGTTAATACTGCACGTTATCCAGGACACATAAATATCTCTTGAGTTGAAGTGCTAATCAGCTGAGATGTCCAACCTCTCTATTCAGCTACAGTCTACACATTCCTCTCCATGCATGGACATTGTAAGTAGATTCAACCAAGAAAGATCCTACTGAGCGGCTTAAACCAGACCCAGAAAGACAAATGCTGAATATTCTCTCTCATCTGAGTCTCCTGGCTCGTCTTCAGACATGATTTGTAACCTTTAGTAACTGCAGCAAGCAAAAAAGTAGAAAGGGGATATTGCTGGGTAGAGTATGGGAGCAACAGAGAGAGACATAGAGGATACAAGATGAAGTTTTAATCTCAAATAATTCCATGTGCATAATTATGCCACTTATACTCATACATGATGTTGCAATGGGAGGTTATATGAAAATAAATGTTATCACTATGCAGCATACATGAGCTAACGCCCATGAAGGCCACAATCTGATAATAGAAATCAATGTATTGGTAAATAGTTAGTATTTGTAACTAACATTACTGGTACATTAATAACTGAGATGAGAGCCAGCAGATAATATGGACAACAAGCTACACATTGACAACATTTCATCTAGTTTTTTAATTCATGAAGATTTCTGAAGCGATTCATCTTTTGCCTTATTTTTTTGACATAAAAAAAATCCTTCAGTTTCAGAATGTCTTTTCAAAGTTGTTGTTTATTATTATTGCTCTTGGAATGGGTCTGCTCAAGCCAAGGTACATGTGTCCAGAAGATAATTTTACAAAGTTTCCTCTCCACCTTCTTGTGAATTCCAGGGATCAAACTTAAATATTCAGTCAGGGTTGAATAGCAAGTACATTTACACACTGACCCATCTTACCTGGCTTATAATTTGATATCATGCAATTGAATATTGTATAAACATTTGATCCAATTAAAAAAATATGAACTCCATAGATCCTTCTACCTTAATTTCTTAGCACACAACACAAGTCACAGCATATTCTGAAATACCACTGCAGAATAACAGTTTTCACATGCTGCCAGAGTTAACCTGATCTAACACAACCAACAGGGCTTCTCCGTTAATCCAGCTCTCATGTCACAGCATCTGAAATTCTCTAGAATATACTTGATTATTTGATAGAAAAACAATAAAAGCAGCTATCGTTACCTGTTTCTGTATCCCGAGGTGATTCTGGTGGAGGGAATTGATGACACAGTTGGGGGAAAAGTTGGCCTTTATTTCCTCTGAGCGATACTCAACCTTGTGATTGTCTGCCCCTCCTCTTACTAAAGTGAAAAGAGGAAATTGCTTAATGAAAGCTGACTTTTTCTGAGAGCAAAAAAGATAAGCAACATTTTGTGCCAGATGCTGAAAAAGAAAGGTCATTAATTGATATTTGAAGATGGAGAAGATGAGCAGTCCTGCAGAGCAAAACCTGTGTCCTTGGCAAAACCAATAGGAAAAAGAGGGACTGAAGCTGCTCTGCTCCTAGTTTTGTAATAGGCTGTTGCAAATTTTGTCTTGTTATTATATTTTTAAGTTACATCTTGATTTTGAATTATGCTAATAGCAGCTTAAAGTACGTATTAGGAATGCCTTTAAAGCACTCACATTTCCACTGGTAAAGTCTTCCTTTACACTCTTCTAGCTTTTTAATCATAGATAATATTTACTCTGAACATTGATGTCATTATTTATGAGGAATGGTTTTGCCTCTGATATTTTTATGGTGCTGAGGGAAAAAAAATCTAAGACAATGAGCATGCTCAGTAAATGTTCTTCCCCTGAGCTACAAACATGGGCCTGGATTATATTTGGTTCTATCAAAGGTTTTTTGGTTGGTTTGTTTGTTTGTTCATTCTTGTTCTTGTTTGAGATAGTTGTAGTATCTTACTATGTGGCATAGCCAGACCTCACTCTCATAGGCATAAGGCCTCATTCTTTTCTGTTTCAGAATTATAGATGTTCATCACTACACCAATATGCACTATTTCTTATACATATTTTTCTAATAAATACTATTTCTTCATTTTATAAATATTGACCTCAAGATTTTTCAAGCTATATATACTTATTAAGCACTTATAAACAGCATCAATTAATTAGATAACCCTCTACTTCTGAACATTCTAGTTGTTTTGTAGTATTTTGATGTTATTAGTTTTAAAACTAAGTGGAATGTACTTTAGAACATACAAAGAAGGACATATTAGGCATGAAGCCTTGGGATTCAAGGAGATGTACATTTAAGGAACTCTGATACAGATGATCACATGCCGGGCGGCGGTGGCACACGCCTTTAATCTCAGCACTTGGGAGGCAGAGGCAGGCGGATTTCTGAGTTCGAGGCCAGCCTGGTCTACAGAGTGAGTTCCAGGACAGCCAGGGCTACACAGAGAAACCCTGTCTTGAAAAACAAAACAAACAAACAAACAAAAAAACCAGATGATCACATGACAGTTTACAGTCTATCAGTTGGCATGGAGATATTCACAATTGATTTTTATAGAGATGAGATGAGGCAATTTTTTTTATGTTTTTGCCCATGAGTTTTTGATGAGAATCTCTGGAAAAAAATTGTTTGAGCAAGGAGTGGTTCCAACCACAGAGAAGTGAAGATGTTGTCACGTTGTGGGTTGAGGAACTAATCATCTTACCAGAGGGCAGCTCTAGCCCTCTGAGTAACCTGTGTCGGAACTAACATCTTGTGACTAAGAGATAAAAAGTTCATGAAATCTATGAATATAACCAACTACTAACTTCTTCCACATGAAGGCTAAGAATGTCCTCTGATGACCTATAGAAAAGCTGACCGCATCTTGTTGCAACCACCTCTCTGGTATACCCAAATGTATGCCGAAATTGCCTGGGTTTATGACTTCCTAGGCTCTTTAAAACTACAAAACTTTATGAAACTGCTTCCACATTGAAACAAGAAGCCATAGCCTCAAAATGGTTCCAGAGTATACTATCATTTACTTTTTAAGGGGAAAGATGGTTTTTTTGCATCCATGGGCCTTTATTGAAAGCTCTTCTAGTGTACAGTTCTAGTGATGCTGCTCACTCTGAAGTCGTAAGACACTTCACTGGGATTGAGGGTACACTTCAGGGTAGGAAATGTACAAAGGCTTGACCTCATACAAAATAATAATAATAATAATAATAAAAATAGTAATAATAATGACAATGATGGTAACAAAAACAATGATAATAATAACAGAATTAGGAGAGGAGGAGGTAAAAGACTGTTTGATTTCAATAGTCTCTTGCCAAGAACTCAGCCTTTTCAGAATATGTTCAAGTCTCTCACTAAACTGTTCTTTCATTTAATTATAGATTTTTCCAACTGTCTGTCTTGGTTTTGATGAAAATAATTTAAATTGTTCTTCAAATTAAGTGACAGTGGTTAACTGAGCACTGAGAAATGGTGGATGGCTTGAGATACAAGAGGAACTGAGGCTGCACTGCAAGCCCAGTGCCTAATCGAGTAGGGCAGAGGGGAACCTGCGGACTCTGTCCTCCATTACCAACTTCTAGCCAGCTTTGAATCATCACTGCTCAGAAGCTTCCTTATTTCTTTCTCACTCCCACCTCCAATGTTTTCTCCGGTTTCTTAATCTACTCATGTCCTTACCAATAGACTGTGGTGCCTGTGTCTTAGATGACCTGGTTCTGTCTCCTAAAATTGTTCCTTTTTAGACTTAAAGAAAAAACAACTTTTATATTGATCATTTCTTTTTCATGTGTGTGTGTGTGTGTGTGTGTGTTTGGGAGAGAGAGAGAGAGAGAGAGAGAGAGAGAGAGAGAGAGAGAGAGAGAGAAGATTGAGTGCATACATGCCATGCGGTGTATATGGTAATCAGAGAACTAATTTGGGGAGTTAGTTCTTTTCTTTTACAGTGGAGTCCATGGATCAAATATGAAGAAGTCACCAGGCCAGTGTTTTTACACTCTGAGATATTTCAATTTCAATAGTCCAATTTTTGGTTCTTTAACCTGAATACCTCTAGGTCACCACTCAAGTCTTCCATTATTATGCACCTGAAATCCCCTGAAAAAGTTGACAGACATTAAATCATGTCAACTGTGTAAGAAAAGTTTCAATGATACTTTGTAGATGCTTCCATAACACCACCAGCTAATTTATTTTGTCTCTTCCCACTTGCCCTGGGAAAATCCCTGTATTTCTAGCATTCACACACACATACACACACACACACACACACACACACACACACACACACACACACGCACGCACGCACGCACGTACACAGTGGTCATGGGAATTGGGTTGGAGGAGCAGCAGTGTTAAATAAAGTGGTTGCTGTGTCCCCAGTGCAGGCAGATGCTTGTGATGTCTCAGTTTTCTACAGGAATGACTCTGAAGAAGTCAGCTGACTTACTTAAGGACACTGTATAACTAATACTGGACCTATGCTCCAAATACATCATTAAAGCATGCACAGAATATGAATACAGTGAGCACTTACAAGGGCCTAGGTTTTAGGTTTCCACAAAGCAGGAATCTGTGACCTGGGGTGTCATGAGTGGAAACACCCACCCAAGCTCCTGTGACATCATATAAGTCCCATCATTCACAAATTCTTTGACCACAAAAGTCAGAAGAGCAGTTTCTTTACAAGGTTTCTGTGAAGGTTTAATAAGATACACAAGTAGCTTTTTATTTTGTTGTTTCTGAGATGGGGTTTCACTATTTAACCATGGCTGACCTGGAACAAACCATATAAACCTAGTTGGCCTCAAAAATCATAGAGAGTGCCTGAGTCTGTTTCCCAAGTGCTGGAATTAAATGGATGAATCACCACACACAGCTTCAAATAAAGTTTTAATCATAACGTGGCAAAGGGATAGTAAGTTGCATTCAACATTAAACATTATTATTTCCAGAAAAATACTCCAATCTTTGTTTAGCATAAAAATCTAAGCAAAAATATTGAATCATCAAGCCTGTATTTTCAGGAGATCATCAAGAGTGTGTCACTTACTTCCAAGGTTTGGACTAACTGTAATCAGGAATATAGACAGAAGCTTGTAGATTTCAAGAGAACGTTCTCTTGGAGCATTTATCTTCCAGAAGGTTCTCTAACACACCAATCAGGCTAGATTTTCTACCTGATCATGGTAAAGAGTACAAGGGTGTGGATGGACAGGAAATGGAGGGTACATGAACAAAAGTGAGAAACTGACATGTCTATAACCCTGAGCCATTGCTGCTCTAGAAAACCCACATTCTACCCTCAAATCTGGGAGGTTTATGTCACACTGCCCACAGAAATATAAATGGCACTGAGACCTTCTTGCATTTTTATCTCTGCTGAGAGGGTGTCATCCTTAACATGGAGGCTAACCACATGCACAGGGCACACTGTATATACACACTGTGTATCTGTGTTCTCTGCATATTATTTGCCTCCTCTAACATCATGCAAAGACCGTGAGCAAGAGCTGAAGAGCTGTGTGTTCATTACTGTGACCATAGCACTACAAGATATGAGGGGCCTATCAGTGCACTCGATGAAGAAGGAGGGTAGTTAATTGAAACTGAACAAAGAGTTGGTGTTTGTTTTGACAGATATAGGAGCATGCCCATAACTGTGAAGTCAAAGAGCAACAGCTTCCAATATGCACTGTACAACTAAGGTCTAAATTTATGGAAGAATGTAAACTTTTAAGGAGCACAATTTGCATGGAAAGATATAGTAACTGCAGATAGAATGGAATTAAGTAACACTCCAGTTTGTTTTGTTTTGTTTGTTTTGTTTTGTTTTGTTTTGTTTTGTTTTGTTTTGTTTTACCAAAGTGCAGCAGAAAACAGGAAGTACTGAACGGACATGACCGGGTAATAAGACAGTGAAGTTAAAAATGTGAAGAAATAAATGTTTTGAGTTTTGTCTTCTAAATTGATTTTTGCGAAAAAGCAAACAACAACAACAAAAATACATAAACATACACAAGTGTGTGCGCGTGCGAGTGTGTGTGTGTGTGTGTGTGTGTGTGTGTGTGTGTGTGTGTGTGTG
>JANHMN010000008.1:78496931-78592345 GCA_030674055.1 Rhabdomys pumilio | reverse complement strand
GTGTGTGTGTGTGTGTGTGTGTGTGTGTGTGTGTGTGTGTGTGTGTGTGTGTTTTCCTGGCTACTTTGCTGTAAAAGCCTTTAGTTATCAAACCACAACTGCCCACACCTTTATGTTGATGCAGACACATTCTGAATCCCACATTCAAACCTTCCAATCAGACTCTCAGACCTCAGTGCCAGCATTGCACAGGTACAAGCTGCTCTTCCTGTCCCAGGCTGAGGTGAGGAACACCTGGACTAGTCACAAGCCCGCAATAAACAGCATATCGCTTGCTTCACTGGGAGGACTGGCTGATCCTGGCCAGTGTCTCACCTCTTAGTGCTTCTGTCTTTTAAGGTGGAACTTTCAGCACCATGAAATACAGTAAACTTTACATGTCTTAAGAAACCCCCAAACACCTCTATTATGAGATTTCCTGTGCTTGTTTCCACCCTGGGCATTTATACCTACAGCTATCTTAACACTCTGCCTTATCTGCTTGCACACATAGATGTGCTCAAGCACTGGGAGCAAAAAAAAAAAAAAAAATGAAGATGATTCAGGAATATAGTATGCATGATAAAAGGGGCTACTGAGGGACCCAGCCTTGTGGACAGAACAAACACTAGATTGTCATCTACTCCAAATGTTGAGACATCAGCCAGGAGGAACAAGAAAATAAATGGGTCTTCCGCTCTCCATTGTGATTCAGCTGTAGTTAACATTATCACACGTGCAGAACTAATAAATCCTTATATATATGTTGTCTTAAGGATACTAGTTTGAATAAAAATGACCCTCATAGGCCTGTTCAGGTTCCATACCCCCAATTTTGTATGTCACAGCTAAGGTTATACCCATTGTTTCTTGGGTGCCTCGCTCTTATTCCAGGTCTCTTGGTGAAGGTTCACAGCAGAAACCACAGAGAAATTCTCTTTTTGACTTGCTCCATGGTTCAAGTTTAGCTATTTCTTTTCTTCTTCTCTTTATTTTTTCAACACTTTATTTAATTATTCACCACTCTTTCCACTCCTTCCATTCACATCTTCACAAGCCCCTCCCTGCATTAACCTTTCTCCTTTTCCTCAGAGAAGGGGAAACGCTTCAGGTTAAGAACCTGCCCTGGCACCTCCAATTATAGCTGGCACATCCTCTCCTTCTAAGCCTAGACAAGCCAGTCCTTGGGGAAGGAGATCTAAATGTAAGCAACAAAATAGCAACAGCCGCCATTCCAATTCTTAGGGGACCCATATGAAAAACAAGCTGCACATCTGTTAAATATATTTAGGGTTCCTAGGTCCAGTCCTTGCATGCTCTTTTGTTGGTAGTTTAGTCTCTGTGAGTCCCCAGGTCGGCTGTCTCTGTAGATCTTCCTGTGGTGTCCTTGAACTCACAGGCTTCCTCAATCCTATCCCAAGACTCCCTGAGCCTTGCCTAATATTTGACTATGGGAACAGCACATATGTTTCCATCAGCTGCTCAGTAAAGACACTCAGGAGACAGTTATGCTAGGGCCCAGTCTGCCTGCACAGTAGAGTATCATTAATCCTGTCAGAGTTTGACTCTTTCCCAAGAAATGGGTATCATTTTGGGGCAGCCATTGGTTGATCATTCCCACCATCTCTGCTCTATCTTTATTAAAGTGCACCTTGTAAATTGGAAAAACTTTGGGTCAAATGTGTTGTGAGTTGGTTGGTGTTCATGTCCCTCCACTGGATGTCCTACTTGACTACAGGAGGTAGCCAATTCAGTCTCTATAACCACAGCTGCTAGGAGTCTCAATGAGGGTCAACTCCATAAACACCCAAGAGCTTCCCCCATCCCATGTCTCAGGCTATTTCAAGGGATGCTCCCAGATGATTTCCTTTCTCTCTCTCAGCCCTTTCTTGTTCCTACTCACTATGGCCAATCTCCATTCCCATCCTCATTCTTCTCCCACCTAGTAGGCATGTGTGTTTACTTCTATGTGTTTGATTTGCTTCCATTGATCAGCATGTCTGTTTCTAAAACTAATACTATATATTTTTATCACTATTGCTCTGTAGTGTAGCTTAAAGTCAGGAATGCTGTTACCTCCAGTTCTTTTATTGTACAGGATTATTTTATATCTCTTGTATTCTGTTGGTGATGCTTGTGTCTATGACTCCTGATTTCTTTCCTAGGTTTTCTATCTCCAGGGTAGTCTCCCTTTGTGATTTCTTGAGTATTTCTACTTCCATTTTTATGTCCTGAATGGTTTTGTTCAATTCCTTAACCTGTTTGGTTGTGTTCTCTTGTAATTTTTTAAGGAATTTTTGTGTTTCCACATTAAGGGCTTCTACCTGTCTACCTGTGTTCTCCTGAAATTCTTTAAGAGTGTTATTTATGTCCTTCTTAAAGTCCTCTATCATCATCATTACAAGTGATTTTAATTCTGAATCTTGCTTTCCTAGTACTATGGGGAATTCAGGACTTTCTTGTGTGGGAGAACTAGGTTCTAATGATGCCAAGTACCCTGGGTTGCTGATGCTTATGTTCTTGCGCTTGCCTTTTGTCATCTGGATCTCCTTAGTGCTACCTGCCCTGTCTCTGACTAGAGCCTGTCTTTCCTATTATCTTGATTTTATCAAAACTGTGTGGGGTGGGTGTTGCTACTGGGGTAAGAGCTGAGGCCCAAAATCTACTCAGGCCAGGAGTGACTTCCTGGGTCCTAGTGGATCCAAATTACTCCCTGTTTGGGGCAGGTGTTGCTGTCTGCTTACTTAAGTTAATGCCAGAGTTAGAGCGCCCAAGAACCCCACTTCCTCTGGGTTCTGAGAGATTGGGGACAGAGCTGCCACCCGGGATCTGCTCAGTTCTCAGGCCCAGACAGGAAGGAACCAGTGCTCTGGGCCAGGAGTGACTTCCTGGGTCCTTGTGGGTCCCAGTTACTCCCTTTTTGGGGAAGGCATTGCTGTCTGGTTACCTAAGATAATGTCAGGGTTAGAGCACCTGGGAGCCCTGCTTCCTCTGAATTCCTAGAGATTGGAGGCAGAGCTGCCACCCAGGATCTGCTCAGTGCTCAGGCTCAGACCAGAAGGAGCCTAAAAAAATATTGAAGGAGTCAGAAAGAGTGAAGTAGCCAGCACACTGTCAATCACTCAACGTGGAGGATTAGTGCATTTCACTGTATGAGTACTAGAGGTGTAAACTGGGAACCATAACATTTTCATGTGGACACCTCCACTGAGACAGGGCAGAGAATGTCTACATTGGCCCTTACACTGTAATTGTGATGTTAAATTCTACTCACACTGGAAATATTTATTTGAGGGAGACCGAAGAGATACCTAAGCAATTAAGGATATGTAAACTGCATTTTCCATTCAATTTTATTGTGAACCAAATGTGTCTTCATCTGTTCATTTGTCAGTGGACATGTAGACTACTTCTTCTTGGCAGTTATTATAAATTGAGTAGCAATGAACATGTTTGAGCAAGTGCCTGTGCTGTAGAATGGAAAGTTTTGGGTAGTGTGGTACAGATGGATATTGAGATAGACTGATTCTCATCTTCCTGAGGAACTGTGAAGATGATTTCCATAGTGTCTGTACAAATTTGCACTTCCATCAAGAGTGGACATTTGTTTCACTTTCCCCACATCCTTACCATTATGAGCTGTCATATGTTTTGTTTTTAATCTTTAGCATGCTGAATGCTATGGGTCAAAAAGCTCTAAGGTGTTTGGTTTGCATTTCCTGCTTTCATTGTGGTATTGAGTTCTGTTTGGTTGTTTTGTTTTGTTTTGTTTTGTTTTGTTTTTTGAGAAACAACTTAAAGTTTGTTGGGTTAAATGGTAAGAGGATGTGGAAGGAGATGATGGAGTGAAAGAATATGCTCAATATATTTAAAATTAAAAATTGCTTAAAACAATAAAAAATAAAATTTCATTAACAACAAAATTGTTTAGTTTCCACTTGTATGCGGGTTTTCCATTGTTTTTGTTATTAAAGACCAGAATTAGTCCATGGTAATCAGATAGGATGTATGTGATTATTTCAATCATCTTGTATTTGTTGAGGCCTGTTTTATGACCAATTATATTGTCTGTTTTGGAGAAGGTGCCATGAGGTGCTGAGAAGAAGGTATATTCTTTTATTTTAGGATGAAAAGTTCTATAAATATCTGTCAACCCATTTGTCTCATAAATTCTGTCAGTTCTACTGTATCTCTGTTTAGTTTCTGTTTCCATGACCTGTCCATTGCTGAAAGTGGGGTGTGGAAGTCTCCCACTATTATTGTGTGAGGTACAATGTGCTCTTTGAGCTTTAGTAAAGTTTTTTTAATGAATGTGGGTCCCCTTGCATTTGAAAGCCTAGATATTCATAATTGAGAGTTCATCTTGGTAGATTTTATTTTGACACGTATGAACTGTTCTTCCCTGTCTTTTTTGATAACTTTGGTTGAAAGTTGATTTTATTTGATATTAGAATGGCTACTATAGCTTGTTTTTTTGGGATCATTTGTTTAGTAAATTGTTTTCCAGGTTTTTACTCTGAGGTAGTGTCTGTCTTTGTCACTGAGGTGTGTTTCCTGTATGCAACAAAATGCTAGGTCCTGATTACGTATCCAGTCTGTTAGTAGTTTATGTCTTTTTAATGGGGAATGAGTCCACTGATGTTAAGAGATATTAAGGAAAAATGATTGTTGCTTCCTGTTATTTTTGTTATTAGAGGAGACCTAATATCAATTCTCTTCAAACTATTCTGCAAAGTAGAAACAAAAGGAACACTACTCAATGCATTTGATGAAGCCACAATTGTGCTCATACCTAAACCACATAAAGAACCAAAAAAGAAAAATAACTTCAGGCCAATCTCCCTTATGAATATCAGTGCAGGCTCAAGGATTGGCAGGATTAACATAGTAAAAATGGCCATCTTGCCAAAAGCAATATACAGATTCAATGCAATCCCCATCAAAATTCCAACTCAATTCTTCTTAGAGATAGAAAGAACAATTTGCAAATTCATTTGGAATAACAAAAAACCCACTATAGGGAAAACTATTCTCGTTAATAAAAGAACTTCTGGGGGAATCACCATCCCTGACCTCAAACTGTATTACAGAGCAATAGTTATAAAAAGTGCATGGCATTGGTACAGAGACAGGCAGGTAAATCAATGTATTAAAATTGAAGACCCAGAAATGAACCTACACACTTATGGTCACTTGATCTTTGACAAAAATATATAAAGCCAAAACAATACAGTGAAAAAAAAAGACAGCATTTTCAGCAAATGGTGCTGGTTTAACTGGCATTCAGCATGTAGAAGAAGGCAAATGATCCATTCTTATCTTCCTGTACAAAGCTCAGGTCAAAAAGGATCAAGGACCTCCATGTTAAAAAAGATACAATGAATCTAACAGAAGAGAAAGTGGGGAAGAGCCTCAAATACTTAGGCACAGGGGAAAACTTCCTGAACAGATGGGACATCATAAAATCCAAAAGCCTCTGTAAGGCAAAGGACACTTTCTTTTATTTTTAAATTGGATATTTTATTTATTTACATTTCAGATGTCATCCCCTTTCCCCATTTCCCCTCCCTAGAACCCCTCTATCCTATCCCCCCTCCTCCTTTTTGCTTTTATACAATTTTATTACATGCCAGTACTAAGGTCAGTTCTAGGTCGAGGGACTAGCAATACAATAGATGCAAATAAACAAAATTGCTAGAACAAAGAATTAATTTTAGATAGGAATCTAAATTTTAGGCTAGAACAAGGAAGTAGGCTTCAGACATGAAAATGACTTTGGACTAGGACAGGGAAGTTGGCTCGGATATTTTGGTCATCCTGATAAGCCCAAAGGACACATTTCATAGGACAAAATGTCAACCCCCAGATTGAGAAAACAGATTTACCAACCCTACATCTGATAGAAGGCTAATATCCAAATACAGAAAGAACTCAAGAAGTTAGATTCTAGAAAACCATATAACCCTAATTTAAAAATGTCACATGGAGCTAATCAAAGACTTCTCAACTGAGGAATATCAAATGGCTGAGAAGCACTTAGAGAAATGTTCAACAGACTTAGTTATCAGGGAAATTCAAATCAAAATGACTCTGAGATTTCACCTTACACCAGTCAGAATGGCTAAGAGAAAAACTTATGCAACAGCAGATTCTGGCAAGGATGTAGAGAAAGAGGAACATTTCTCCATTGCTGGTAGAACTGCAAGATGGCAAAACTACTTTGAAAATCAATCTTGTGATTCCTTGAAAAAGTGGAAACAGTTCTACCTAAAGATCCAGTTATACCACTAATGGGCATATACACAAATATGTTCCAAAATATAACAAGGACACATGCTCCAGTATGTTCATCACAGTATTATTTATAATAGCCAGAAGCTGGAAACAACCCAGATGTTCCTCAATGGAAGAATGGATACAGAAATTGTGGTACATTTACACAATGGAGTATAATTCAGCCATTAAAAACAATGACTTTATGAAACTGGCAGGCAAATGGATAGAACTAGAAAATATCATCTTGAGTGAGGTAACCCAGGCACAAAAGAACACACATGGTATTTACTCACTGATAAGTAGGTTTTTAGCCCAAAAACTCAGAATACCCATTATACATCCCACAAACTATATGCTGCTTAAAAAGAAGGTAGACCAAAAGGTAACTGCTTCAATCCTACATAGAACAGGGAACAAAATAACCATAGGATTTAGAGGGAAAGAGGAAGTGATGGAGAGAGAGAAGGAAGGAGGGAAAACTGGGGGCAGGAACAGGTATTAGAAGGATCAGGAGAGACGTACAGAGGATCAGGAAATTGAATAGAGACATGTACCAGAGGGGATAGAGAACTGGTATAGCCACTAGAAAGTGACCAGGCTGACCTTAAACTCAGAGATCTACCAGTCTCTGCCACTGATTCCTGAGATTAAAGATGTGTACCATCACTATGCTCAGCTCTATTCTAATCATTTAGTTACATTTTTTTCATAGAATATATTTTGTTCAGATTTTCCAACCCCATATCCTCCAAATCCTCCCCAACTTTCATGCCCACACAGGATAACTAATTGCTTTCTTATTGGATTTGCAGCATTTACCACATGAGGGATATCATGTTTTAAATTCTAATCAAATCAAAGGCCCATGTTTAGAGAAACCATGAGCCCTATGGCAGAATCTTCTATAATCCCTCTGTTGCATGGTCATGAGGCAAAATTTATTTTTATTAATTTTTTATGTTTATTACCTAGACCTGGCTGTCTTTGTTAAGTTCTCATTGCTGTAAAGAGATATCATGATCTAGGTACCTCTTACAGGGACAACATTTAATTGGGACTGGCTTATAGATTCAGATATTCAGGCCATGTTCAAAGCAGGTGCATCGCAGCATCCAGGCAGGTATGGGGCTGGAGAAGGAGCCAAAAGTTCTACATCTTGAACCAAATGCAGACAGGAGAATATTGGTTCCCATATGGTTAGGGGAATGGTCTCAAAACCCACTCCCACAGTGACACACTTCTTCCAACCAAAGAACACCTTCTCCAACAAGACCACACCTCCTAACAGTGCCACTACCTGGGCCAAGCATATTCAAACCACCATAGAGGGATACACTCAATCTTGGTAAAAAAGCTTCTTCTCACAGTGGGCAGTAGTCAGTAGTGAGCAGCAGTACCAGTGGAAAAAGAATATGTGTTCGGCCCTATGGGGCCATTGTCATAAACCTCTTCCCCAAACACAACCACCAAGATTCAGAGACTAGCACAGAAGAGAAAGTAGAAAGAATGTAAGAGCCAGCTGTTGCAGAAATACTCGGTGAAATGCTGACCTGTGGACATGACATAGCTTATTAGACTCATGAATTCTCAGAAGCTGTGGTTACCTATATGCAACTACACAAGATCAAGACAGATAAATTCCTGCACAGATGGGGAGGTCCCTCTGCCCTTAATAAATCACTATTGTTAGGTGACAGGTGCTCCAAAAAAGAGATTCATTCTTTTTTAGGGTGTGGTCACTGGTAGTTTTCCTTGCACAAGTTGGTGCTCTACAACCATGCATGAATAAAGATCACTAATTCAGAAAACACTAATTTAGAGAACATGTTAGGACTCATGCAGGGGAAGCTAGAGGTGGCAAAGAGGTGATGGATGCAATCATATTTCATTCTGTATATGCATGAGATTTTCAAGACAGAGAGATATTATTAATACAGAAAATCGATGATGTTTTCTGCCATGTCAGAAATAAATATAAAGCTTAGAGTTTATACACTATAATACCTTGAAATGGAAAGTAGATATAGATATGTACATTATAGGAACTTATTCTTAGGTTTCTAAGTAGTAAACATGTGTCCTACTGTGTTGTGTCTCTCTGCTGTGGCTGCCTGAAGTGTTGCCACCACTCAGCTCAGGGGAGGCAGAACAGTCTTTCTTTTACGCTTTAATTGATAAATTTTAATTTTGTTATTATTATTATTTAATCTTTCTTTACAGTCCAGTGGTTATCCCCCTCCATCTGCCCTCTGACTCTTCCTCATTTTATACATCTTTCCCTGTCTCCAAGGGGATGTCCTCACCCCACTATCCCACCCCACTAGACCTCCCCACTCCCTGAAGCCTTAAGTCTCTCAAGGCTTATGTGCATCTTCTCTCACTAAGGCCAGACCAGGCAGTCCTCTGCTGTATATGTTTCAGGAGCCTCATATCAGCTGATGTATCAGAAAAATGGCAGTCCATAGTCTGTTTTTCTTTGTCAGACCAGAAAAGGAAAGAAAGGGCTCTGGGACAAATGTTCTGGTTTCTGGCCTTCACTTCTCTTCAGAACGTCACCTGCCAGGCAGGTAAGAGAAGAAGGCAGTGCCTGGGAGAGACAGAACTAGTCTGATTCTGAGTGAGCACCTAAGTAGAGAGTGGCTGGAAAAGAAGGCATTTTTCTTCAGAGATTTAGGGTCTGCTCAGTAAGATGAAGTCCTTCCCCAAGGATATCCTTAATGAAGAGATTATCCTTGCTTGTCCATACTGGTTTATTTGATGGTGCATGTGAATGCATGTACTTTATTTGTGGTGAACCAGAAGTTAAATAGCTTTTGTGGGAAGGAATGTACAGGAAGAGAAACTCACAGGCTGAATAATAGAGGGTTATCTCTATACCTCATTACCATAAAGAACTAAAGCCCTATGGCCCTGGGCTGTATTAAATGGGAGATTTTAATGACTGCTTTTATTTCTTTAAGGCTTATAGTGCTATTTAAATAGTTTACCTGATCTTCATTTGACTCTGGTAAGAGCTATCTTTTTAGAAAAATAGTCCATTTTTTAAGATTTTTCCAATTTTGTGTAATATATGATTTTGAAGTAAGACCTAATGATTCTTGGAATTTCTTTAATGTCTCTTATTAGTCTCTCTTTTCAGATCTGTTTTTGTTTATTTAGATTCTTAGATTTTGTTTATTTAGTCTTTTGGTTGGGTTGACTAAGGGTATGTCTATCATGTTGATTTTCTCAAAGAACCAACTCTTGATTTCATTGATTCTTGGGGTTGTTGTTGTTTGTAACTGATTGATTTGAGCTCTGATTTTTATTATTTCTTGCCTTCCGCTCATCTTTGGTGTGTTTGCTTCTTTTTTCTAGAACATTCCGATGTAGTTTTAACTTGCTAGTAAGAAAATTTTCTCATGTCTTTATAGAGGTACTTGTGCTATGAACTTTCCTCTAGCACTGCTGTCATTGTGTCCCATAAATTTGGGTATGTTCACTTTTATTGAATTTTAGGAAGTTGTTAATCTCTTTCTTCTTTTCTTTTCTGACCCAGAGATCATTGAGAAGCATTCAATTACCACCAGTGTGTAGTCTTTCTGGTGTTTCTACTGTTGAAACTCAGCTTTAATTCCTGGTGGTCTGCTGAGACACAAAGCACTGGTTCAATATTCTTGTACCTGTTGAGGTTTGCTTTGTAACTGACTATATGGTCAATTTTGGAGAAGGATACATGAAGTGCTGAGAATAAGGTATTTTGTTTTGTGTGTGGGTGAAATATTCTATAGTTCTCTGTTAGATCCATTTTATTTGTAAAGACTGTTAGTTTCATTATTTCTCTGTTTGGCTTTTGTCTGGATGACCTATTAGTGAGAGTCCCCTACTATTAATGTTTGCAGTTTGACGTGGAATTTAAACTTCAGCAATGTTTCCTTTCCAAATGTGACTGCCCTTGTTTTGGGGTATAGTTGTTCATATTTCAGATATTATCTTGTTAGAATTTTTTCTAAGTAGTGTAAAGTGTTATTCCATATCTCTTTTGATTAGTCTTGGCTGAAAGTCTACTTTATTACATATTAGAATGGCTACTGCAGCTTACTTCTTGGGTCCATTTGCTTGGAATAATTTTTTCCAGCCATTTACTCTAAGGTAAAGTCTATCTTTATTGCTGAGGTATGTTTCTTGTATGCTCTGTAATGATGGATCCTGTTTTCATGCCCATTCTGTTAGTTTGTGTCTTTTATTGGGAAATGAAGTCTATAGATATTGAGAGATATTAATGCCTAGTGATGGATGTTTCTTCTTATTTTGATGTTGGTGGTGGTGGTGGTGTGTGTGTGTGTGTGTGTGTGTGTGTGTGTGTGTCCTTCACTTGTTTTGCAGGTATTTGTTCTTTATTCTGTAGATTTTGTGTTTTGATTATTATGCAGGAGGAGTAACTTGAGCTAACTAAAGCATCATAGTGACAACAATGAAAGTGAAAGATGCAGAGAACTATAGGGCCAATTGTGAATCTGTGCATAGTACATGACACTCTGTGCTAGGCAATACTCATTTATAGAACAAGAAAGCACATGTCTGCTTGTATCATATCTGACCACCATGGACTAAGACTCGTCTTTGACATGGACAAAAACAACGGAAAGCCCACATACACGTGGAAACTCAACAAAGCTCTACTCAATGATAACTTGGTCAAGGAAGAAATAAAGAAAAAATTAAAGACTTTTTAGATTTAAAAGAAAATGAGGACACTTCATATCAAAATTTGTGAGACTCCATGAAAGCAGTACTGAGAGGAAAAATCATAGCTCTAAGTGCCCACAAAAAGAAAATGGAAAGAGCACACATTAACAACTTGACAGCACACCTGAAAGCCTTAGAACAAAAAGAAGCTAATATACCCAAGAGGAGTAGACAGCAGGAAATAATTAAAGTCAGGACCGAAATCAACCAACTTGAAACAAAAAAAAAAACTATACAAAATATCAACAAAACCAGGAGCTGGTTCTTTGAGAAAATCAACTAGATAGACAAACCCTTAGCCAGACTAACCAAAGGGTGCAGAGACAGCACTCAAATAAATAAAATCAGAACTGAAAAGGGAGACATAACAGAAACAGAGGAAATTTAAAAAAATCATTAGATCCTACTACAAAGGCTTATACTCAACAAAATTCTAAAATCTGGATGAAATGGACAGTTTTCTAGATAGATACCAGGTACCAAAGTTAAACAAGGAGCAGATAAACCATCTAAAGAGTAGCATAACCCCTAAAGAAATAGAAGCAGTCATTAAAAATCTCCCCACCAAAAAAAGTCCGGCGCCAGATTGTTTTAGTGCAGAATTCTACCAGACCTTCCAGGAAGACCTAATACCAATTCTCTTCAAACTATTCAACAGAATAGAAACAGAAGGAACAATACCCAATTCGTTCTACGAAGCTACAATTACACTCATACCAAAGCCTCACAAAGATCCAACAAAGAAAGAGAACTACAGACCAAACTCTCTTATGAATATTGATGCAAAATTACTCAATAAAATTCTCACAAACTGAATCCAAGAACACATTAAAGCAATCATCCATCATGATCAAGTAGGCTTTATCCCAGGAATGCAGAGTTGGTTCAATATTCGAAAACCCATCAATGTAGTCAACTACATAAATAAACTCAAAGAAAAAAAAAAACACATGATCATCTCACTAGATGCCAAGACAGCATTTGACAAAATTCAACATCCTTTCATATTAAAAGTCCTGGAAAGAGCAGGAATTCAAGGTCCATACCTAAACATAGTAAAAGCAATATACAGCAAGCCAGTAGCCAACATCAAACTAAATGGAGAGAAACTTGAAGCAATCCCACTAAAATCAGGGACTAGACAAGGCTGTCCACTCTCACCCTACCTATTCAATATAGTACTGGAAGTCCTAGCTAGAGCGATTAGACAACAAAAGGAAGTCAAAGGGATACAAGTAGGAAAAGAAGAAGTCAAAATTTCTCTATTTGCAGATGATATGATAGTATACTTAAGTGACCCAAAAATTTCCATCAGAGAACTCCTAAACCTGATAAACAACTTCAGTAAAGTGGCTGGATATAAAATCAACTCAAACATATCAGTAGCCTTCCTATACTCAAATGATAAACAGGTTAAGAAAGAAATTAGGGAAATGACACCCTTCACAATAGTCACAAACAATATAAAATATCTTGGAGTGAACCTAACCAAGCAAGCGAAAGATCTGTATGACAAGAACTTCAAGTCTCTGAAGAAAGAAATAGAAGAAGACCTCAGAAGATGGAAAGATCTTCCATGCTCATGAATTGGCAGGATTAATTTAGTAAAAATGGCCATCTTGCCAAAAGCAATCTATAGATTCAATGTAATCCTCATCAAAATTTCAAATCACTTCTTCATAAAGATAGAAAGAGCAATTTGCAAATTTATTTGGAATAACAAAAAACCCAGGATAGCGAGAACTATTCTCAACAACAAAAAGAACTTCGGGGGGGAATCACCATCCCTGACCTCAAACTGTACTACAGCGCAATAGTAATAAAAACTGCATGGTATTGGTACAGATACAGACAGGAAGATCAATGGAATAGAATTGAAGACCCAGAAATGAGTCCACATACCTATGGTCACTTGATCTTTGACAAAGGAGCTAAAACCATCCAGTGGAAAAAGGGCAGCATTTTCAGCAAATGGTGCTGGTTCAACTGGAGGTCAACATGTAGAAAAATGCAAATCAATCCATGCTTGTCTCCTTGTACAAAGCTCAAATCCAAGGGGATAAAAGACCTTCACTTAAAAGAAGATACACTGAAACTAATAGAAGAGAAGGTGGGGAAGACCCTCAAATACCTAGGCACAGGGGAAAAGTTCCTGAACAGAACACCAATGGCTTATGCTCTAAGATCAAGAATTGACAAATGGGACCTCATAAAATTGCAAAGCTTCTGTAAGGCAAAGGACATTGTCAATAAGACAAAAACAGCAACCAACAGATTGGGAAAAGATCTTAACCAATCCCACATCTGATAGAGGGCTAATATCCAAGATATACAAAGAACTCAGGAAATTATACTTCAAAAAACTATATAACCCTATTAAAACATGGGGAACAGAGCTAAACAAAAAATTCCCAACAGAGGAAACTCGAATGGCTGAGAAGCACCTTAAGAAATGCTCAACATCCTTAGTCATCAGGGAAATGCAAATCAAAACAACCCTGAGATACCACCTCACACCAGTCAGAATGGCTAAGATCAAAAACTCAGGTGATAGTAGATGCTGGCAAGGATGCGGAGAAAGAGGAACGCTCCTCCAATGTTGGTGGGATTGCAAACTGGTACAACCACTCTGGAAATCAGTCTGGCAGTTCCTCAGAAAACTGGACATAGCATTACCTGAGGATCCAGCTATACCACTCCTGGGCATATACCCAGAAGATGCTCCAACATATAACAAGGACATATGCTCCACTATGTTAATAGCAGCCTTATTTATAATAGTCAGAAGCTGGAAAGAACCAAGATGTCCCTCAACAGAGGAATGGATACAAAAATTGCGGTACATCTACACAATGGAGTATTACTCAGCTATCAAAAATAATGAATTTGAGAAATTTATAGTTAAATGGATGGATCTAGAAATTATCAACCTGAGTGAATTAACCCAATCACAAAAGAACACATGTGGTGTTTACGCACTTTTAAGCGGATGTTAGCCCAAAAACTTAGAATAGCGAAGACTCAACCCACAGACCACATGAAGCTCAGGACAGTAAAAAAAAACAATATGAGACCCTATCTAAAAATATAAAACAAATTAAATGTATAGACGGGAAGGAGAGAAAGCCATGGGCCAATGTGTTACAAATGTCAACACAAGCATCCTTTAGAAATATTACACAAAGAGATAGGCATGGAGAGGATGTTATGACTAGGCATGCATGAACTTATAGCATCTTTGGTAGCTTGCTTATTGTCTTATACAGCACTGTGGCCATAAACTGTCTCTGAGGAGCTTATGAGGTCCAGTACTCCAAAGAGAGCCTCTGTCTCTCTATGGCTTCAGGAGTCGATGAAGGCACTGTCTTCAGTGAGGTGACAACTCCTGATTTTCTGTTGATCCAGTAGATAACCCAAACCCATGCCCTGGTGACTGCTCCAGGTTAAATCCAGTGACTTTCAAAAGAAAACAAAACAACAACAACAACAACAAAAATTCACCAAGAAAACAAAAAGTGACAGTGTGATTAGGACTTTACTGATTGATGGGGTAGGTGGGCATCAGAGGACAGAGGGATAAGTGTGACCAGAATGAATTAAATACAAATGTGAACTTGTTTTTCATAAAATAAATAATAATTGCATTCTTATACACACATGTATTTCAAGCAGAAAAGTTGTGTAAAGTGGAAAAAGTTAAAATAAACTAGTATGATTCTTCCACATGAGAAGTTCTTTTAACAGTCAAAAAAATAAAGACAGCATTTGTTTATGGGTATAAATATAATATTGAAAAGCCAATTTAATGTTATGGCAATTGATCTAAACAACAGTATTTAGTTCCCACTTGAATAAATGACTTGTCCATCCAAGAGATTTCATTAGATTCATAGTATCAGACATAAACCTACTCTGTATAGTGGACTCAAGTCCATCAGAAAGTAATTGTTTGCCTCCATGTTAGTCAGAGAACTATTATACCTGTGGGCACAGCTTGCCTGAAAGGCTATATTTCTAGACATAAGGTTACAGCTGCATATGAATGCTAGTGGCTTTTCTCCCTCCTTTGCCTATATGTCACCTTATGTGTCAGTGTACACTAGCAAGCATCATTGAAACTTCCAGGTGTGTTCCAACTTGATTTTACTATTTCATGCAACTCAGGTATTCAGCAAAATCATCTTGTAAAATAGTTCTTGTAAGTGGGGAAAAAAGCAATACAAGTATCCTGAGTGGTTTGGGCAAGAGGATGGTTGTGAGATCTTCTTCACAAACAAACCACAAGGAAGTATCTGACATCTGCATTGGGATTATCTTTGATGCACTGGGATTATCTTTGTTTTCTGAAATTATCATTCTCAAACATCATAGAATAGCTTCGTTCAAGTATAGTTGTCATTACTGGGGCTGCAGAAGTTTCAATCTGTCAACAATCAGTCTTGAGTACAGAAAAGATTTATGAGACATTTTATCTCTTCCTGGAAACTATTAGCTACTGAAAAATTTGGAGGGAGGGGTTATTACTGCCTTGTATTGTGTTCTTACCAATCAGCACATCACAATCAATATAATTCTTCATCTGTACTCTACATGCTCCAGAGACTGACCCAATTGGGCCAGTGAGCAATTGAAGAAATGAGAGACACATTGACACAGAAAATATGTGATCAGGTTCTATGGGTTCTCTAAGAATATGCAGCACATGAAAACATGGTATATTTATTATGGAGAGTTGAACAGTGAGGCAGTTATTCCATGCAGCTGAGCAGTAGGCAAAGCTATGGTATATAGCCAAACAAGGAGTAAAGTTTAATTCATTTCAGAAGGTGCAAACTCTTTAGGGGAAGAGACTTCAGGCCATAAAAATTTGGAGAGAAAAAAGATGCAGTGGACATGTTGTGCACAAACTGACACCATTCACAGTCAGACCTTAGCTTAGGCTTTGCATGCCTAAGCTTCACCTGTGGAAGTCTCTGTCACTCCATGGACCTAAGGCATTGGTCCTTATGACATTCACTGAGGAATTCACTCATCTCTACACTCACCCATAGGCAATTAGACAGCCCTGGTTAAATTTAGTTAGATACAAAAGTAAGCAAAAAGGAAAGGGACATGTAGAAAAAATACTAAAGCATCATAAAAATTATCAATATGTATAAGATATATCACAAAATACCTCACCAAATGGACTAAAACCATAGCCATGACTTTTCACAGCTCCATGAGGATATGGATATGGATATTATCATGCTATACATTCAGTAAAATCCCATGAGGAATTTTTGAAGAAATTTGGGGAGAGTGAATGGAAGTGGAATAGTCAACAAAGACTGACAAACAACAATTGTGGAGAATTCATGAATTTCACTTTACAGGTGCTAGAAGTATAAAGTGGAAGCTATGCTACTCCACACTTAAACATACGCCACTCCATAGAGACAAAGAGAAATACCCCATTATCTCCACCAGAACAATTGTAAAATTAAAATCTTCAGTCCTAAATATTAATCTAAGGAGGCTGAAGGGAGAACGAAGCAGTTAAAGACAAAGAAAGGGTGATTTCCACAAATTTAAGGCTGAAGGAAGAATGAAGCAGTTAAAGACAAGGAAAGAGTAATTTCCACAAATTTTATGGTAAACAAAAATTGTCTCTGTTCATTCATCTGTTGATGGACATGAAGTCTGTTTCTAATTGCTATCTATGACAAAGAGAGCATCAAAGAACAATGTTGAGAAAATGTCTCTGTGATACAATTAAGCAACTTTTACGGTTTATGGCCAAGAATCATATAGCCGAATCTTCAGGTCAATCAATCTTTAGCTTCTTAAGGAAATACCATGCTAATTTCCATAGTAGTAGCATGACTTTGCACTCCCACCAGCAATGAATGAGTACTTTTGTTTCCATACATCTTGGTCAGCATGAGTTGTCAGTTGTTTATTGATCTTGACCTCTGTCACTGGAATAAGATAAAATCACAAAATATATTTGATTTGTGATTCCTTGAGTAGTAAGGATATTGAACATTTCTTTCATCGCTTCTCAGTCACTTGATTCTTCTTTTAAGAAATCTCTGTTTGATTCTATACCCTCATTTCATTATTGGGATGGTTTGTGTGTGTGTGTGTGTGTGTGTGTGTGTGTGTGTGTGTGTGTGTGTGATGTCAAGTTTTTGAGTTCTTTGTTTTAGATATTAGTTCTCTATCAGTTGCAAACAGAAAAAAGTCTTTTTCCAGTTGATGGATCATATAAAAACACAATACACTAGAAGCTATAAGGTTTTATATACTAGGACCACCAGCCCAGAGGCAGTAACACCCATGATGGACTGAGTTCTCTAGGCTTGCCTACAGCCAGAACTTTTGTAGGCATTTTCTCAATGGAGGAAGTCTTCTATTTTCAGATTACTCTATCTTGTATCAAGCAAATATTGTGCCCTTCTTGAGCTCAATGGTCCAATAAGAGATGTACCTATTTGTTAAAACTCATATTTCTCATGACATGCAATGTGTACATTTTGTTACATATACACTCCCTGGAAAGACATTTTTTTTTGTTTTTTTCGAGACAGGGTTTCTTTGTGTAGCACTGGCTGTCCTGGAACTCACTCAGTAGACCAGGCTGGCCTCGAACTCAGAAATCTGCCTGCCTCTGCCTCCAAGTGCTGGGATTAAAGGCGTGCGCCACCACCGCCCAGCTGGAAAGACATTTTTAAATATCAGAAAAAAATAAAAGTCAATAACACTTTTAGTACTAAAAACATTACTGGTGAATGCACTACATAATCCTGGACATGAGGAAATGTCAACTGTGACATGAACCACAAAACTGTAAATATTAATACAGATTATAGATTATATCATATTATTTTTAAAATGTCACATTTCTTAAGTTTTATCATTTAAAATAATACTATAAAAGAAGTTGCTTGTTCTTAGAAAATATTTATACACAGTTTAATATCATCATCATCATCATCATTAGATTCAAGACAGAAAGTCTCACACTATAGCCTACAATGGCCACAAACATACTATGCTATGTAGCCTACATGGCCTTCAAAGTCATGAACCTACAAAATTATGAATCTGAACCACAGTATCCAGCAATAAATATGAAGATATCTATGGGGATTTCATTTATCACTAAATGGATCAGATGGATCACAGAGGGTGGAGGGAGAGGGAGGAGAGGGAATGAGAACACATGAACTATGAAAGGCTGTATGGGTTTGTTGAATTAGCCTGACAACTATTGATCAAGTCTAAAATTATATTTTACAGAAAATAAAAAGTTTCATAAATTCTTCTACTGCAAAAAAAATAAAATAAAATAAAAAGTAACCAACTAAATAACAAACCCCAACCCATAACTGCATCCTAGTTCTTAATTGTGATGTCACAACAATGGGTTATAGAAATGGATTGTCCTAGAGGTGATAGTGTATGTGATTTTCTGGGTTCTGTATATGTTTCTGTGTGTCATTCAGGAAACAGATTCTTCAAGGCTTAGAGTAAAGGGTGTCCATTCTCCAGACACAAGCTTCTCTGTTAAATGGAAAGAAAGATAGATTCTTCTCTATTAAGTTAGATTCCAGGACATTTCTTCAGTTTCTACCTCATCGCTCTGTATAGCAAACTAAGTTCTGTGAATGAAAGATTCAGCTGTTAAGGAGGCATGCATCATCACAGAAAACAAACAAAGATGATAACGTTCCATTTTATCTTTCTTTGAAACAGCTGACAGGAACAGGAAATTTTCCCAGTCTCTTTTCACATATACAGCCACGGGTTCTAGCACAGTCATCATCTTGTATATAAATGGAACTTATGAATGGACAGCTTCTTATGTGATGTACTGAACTCAATAATGACAAATCACTGTAAAGCAAACAAAAATAATGAACAGTTATTTACATTTGAAGCTTATACTGATGCAGACCATTATTTTTAAATTAAAGTTTATTGACTAGAATATGAAATTAGTAAGTGTATCACTAAATGTTTTTCATTTTATCTAAACACATAAAAATAGTCTTGGGTCTTTGACATGGCTCAGTGGGTACAGTCTGTTCCCAACAAACCTGATAACTTGAGTTCAGATCACAGATACTATGCAGTAGAGCAAGAGAAGTAACTTCTTCAGCTTCCCTCTAACTACACATGTGCTGTAATATGTGCACACAAATGTACACACATTATAAATACATAAATGTATTCAAACAAAATAAATAAATGCAATAAAAATAAAAATTTGATTACAACTTAACTTCTTATCTACTGTTTTCATATATATATATATATATATATATATATATATATATATATAAAATCTTTTTTACAGTCTAGACTTTATCCCCCTCCCAATCCATCCTTCCACTGTTTTACATCCCATACCTCCCTAACCCTCAATCTCCAAGACGATGTTCCCACCCCACTGACCCCACAAGACCTCCCCACTCCTTGGGGCCCCAAGTCTCTCGTGGGTCAGGTGCATCTTCTTTCACTGAAGCCAGACCCAGAAGTCCTCTGCTGTCTATGTGTTGGGGACCTCATATCAGCTTGTGTATGCTGCCTGGTTGACGGTTCAGTGTCTGAGAAATCGTGGGGGCCCAGGTTAGATGAGACTGCTGGTCTTCCTATAGGATTGTTCTCCTTCTCAGCTTCTTCCAACTTTTCCCTAATTCAACCACAGGGGTCAGCATCTTCTGTCCATTGGTTGGGTGTAAGTATCTGCATCTAACTCTTTCAGCTGTTTGTTGGACCTTTCAGAGGGCAGTCATGATAAGCCCCTGTTTGTAAGAATACCATAGCATCAATAATAGTGTCAGACCCTGGGGCCTCCACCTGAAATGAATCTCAATTTCAGACTGTCACTAGACCTCCTTTTCCTCAGGCTCTTCTCCATTTTTGTTCCTGCAGTTCTTTCAGACTGGAAAAATTCTGGGTCAGAGTTTTTGACGGTAGGATAACAACCTCATCACTCCACTTAATGCCCTGTCTTTTTACTGGATGTGGACTCTACAAGTTCCCTCTCCCTACTGAAGGGTATTTCATCTAAGGTCCCTCCTGTTGAGTCCTGAGAGTGTCACACTTCCCAGGTTTCTGATACATTCTAGAGGGCCCACCCCCACCCCACCTCTCGAGGTTGGGTGTTTTGACTTTTTCTGCTGGCCCTCAGGGCTTCAGTCTTCTTCCATCCCACCCCAATACCTGATCAGGTTCTCCTCTTCCTCTCCATGTCACCTTCCCCACCCAGATCCCTCCCTCACCCCTCTCCTGTGATTGCCTTCTTCTCCCTCCCAGGTGAGTTTGAGGTATCTTCACTTGGACCCTTTAGATTGTTAATCTTCTTGAGTTCTGTGTATTGTATCCTGGGTGCCAGAGGCCAGCCCCAGCATGGGTGGATGCAGCATAGGTGGAATTCTTCTTTTTTTTTCCTCCTCGGTTCTCCTTGAGACAGCAAAGTGAGATGGGAAGAACAACGGTGGGGGGGTAGGGGGGCGGGGATAAGACCTAGGATTGTGCTACTGTAGCTGGCCTGCCCTCTGGTATCTTCTGGCCAGAAACTACTGTTTCTGGCACTAACACTTCAGCCCAAAGACAGCAGAGGATTTGGCATTTACCCTTTGTACTCTCTCAGCAGGAGCTGCTGGGCTCTAACTTCCATCTGCTAGTCGAGGTCTCAGGAAGAAAAAACACTTAGAGAAGTTATTATATAGTTTATTACTAAGTGTAAAAAGTTTCCTATGAAAGCTATCTAAGAGGAAAAGTGGAAAGATTCTAAATGGGCAAAAGGAAAAAATTCTAACAAAGGAAAAATTCTAAAGGAAAGAATTATAAGCAAGGGAAAAGGAAAGGACAGGACAAACGGCTTTAAACGAACCACTACATCTATGACTACTCTACTTTGACTACTACAGCTACTACTTCTATGCCTACTGCTACTACTTTCTTTCTCTTTGTCTTCAGTACTTATGCATCTTTCAGAGTACATGGTCACATGTTACAAAATTCATCACAAGTTCACACCAAAAATTAAATCATAAATTGAAATAGAAGTTTACAACAAAGAATGTTTATGTGCATATCCTTTAGAAGTAATTATCTGGCTAATCATCCATCACCTGTCTAGCTCCACAAGTTCACTGGAAATTTAAAACTATAACTAAGAAATTAGTGAAGTTTTGTATAGATAAACCCAGGCAATATTTTATCTTCTGTCCTAGCACCTATAATAAATTGTGAGTTCCCTTTTAGTGACCGTTGGTTAATTGTTTTACAACCACTTGGAATGTGCTCTGAGCAGGAGAAGGTCTGGTCACTATCTAAGGGCAATTAACTTATGACACTCAGGAGACTGGCAGAGTTCTTATTGCAGTTTTGACTACCAGAGAGGGACCTGATAGCAGTCATGTTATAAAAGAGCTTAATAATCATTGATATAATTTTAGGAATTCTGATAGGATCATCATTAAGTCTTAAGAAGTCATCTATTTGTTTATATAGCATTGCTACAAGACAGTACATCTTCATGGATCTGCAGAGATCTGCTCCAAAGTGGTGTGCTATTGCTTAGTGATTGTTACATATGTTTAATAATAATAATAGGAAAAGAATATTAATAGCAGGAATCTTTTCTAAAATAAGTTTTTCACAGCCTTGATGAATAAGAGCTCACTTGTCACAAATTACATCATAATACAAGACAAGTATTTCAGGATGATCACCTGCTAATTATGAGCTTGTCCCATTATGGCTTCTGACACCTGGGAATTCTGTACATTTTTGGCTAATATCCACTTATTAGTGAGTACATACCATGTCTATCCTTTTGGGTCTGAGTTATCTCACTCAGAATGGTATTTTCTAGTTTCATGCATTTGTCTGCAAAACTCATGGTGGCCACATTCTTAATATCTGAGTAATATTCCATTGTACAGATTAACCACATTCTCTGTATCCATTCTTCCATTGTGGGACATCTGGGTTGTTTCTAATTTCTGGCTATCACAAATAAGGTGACTATGAACATAGAGAAGCATGGGCCCCTGTGGCATGGTGGGCATCTTTTAGATACATGCCCGAGTGTTATACTTGGGTCTTCAGGTAGACCTATTTCCAATTTTCTGAGGAGCCTCCAGACTGATTTCCAGAGTGTTTTTGCCAGTTTGCAATCCCACCAGCTATGAAGGAGTGTTCCTCCTTCTCCACATCCTTGAAAACATGTAATATCACCTGAGTATTTTTATGTTGGCCATTCTGATTGGTGTTAGGGGGAATCTCAGGGTCATTTTGATTTGCATTTCTCTGATGACTAAGGACTTTGAACATTTCTTTAAGTGCTTCTCAACTATTGGAGGTTTCCCTGCTGTGAATTCTCTGTTTAGTTGTATATCCCTTTGTTTGATTGGGTTATTTGGTTTCTTGGCAGGTAGCTTCTTGAGTTCTTTATATATTTTGGATATTAGCCCTCTATCAGATGTGGGGTTAGTGAAGACTTTTTCCCAATCTATAGGTTGCCAATTTGTCCTATTGGCTATGTCTTTTGTCTTACAAAAGCATTCCAGTTACATGAGGTCCCATTTATCAATTCTTGATCTTAGATCCTGAGCCGTTGGAGTTCTGTTTAGGAAATTTCCCCCTATGCCAATGAGTTCAAGGCTCTTTCCCACTTTCTCTCCTATTAGATTCAGTGTACCTGGTTTTATGTTGAGGTGCTTGATCCACTTGGACTTGAGCTTTGTGCAAGGTGACAAAGATGGACATATTTTCAATTTTCTACATACATATTGCCAGTTAGACCAGCACCATTTATTGAAGATGCTTTCTATTTTCCATTGTATATGTTAGGCTTCTTTTTCAAAGATCAGTTGTCCGTAAAGTGTATGGTTTTATTTCTGGGTCTTCAATTCTATTCCATTGATCAATGTGTCTGTCTCTGTACCAATACTATGTAGTTTTTATCACTATTGCTCTGTGGTATAGCTTGAGGTCAGAGATGGTGCCACAGGGAGCCCAGTAGACTCTAGAGCCATCACACCCCCAAACCCCTCCTCCCGTATTCCACTCCCCTCCCTGCCAGGGCACATTGTTGATTTTTAATCCTCAAGTAAGACAGTTTCAACATAACTGAGAGATGATTTTAAAGTATGTTTTCCTATGATATTTTTAGAATAATGACAAATAAAAAAAAGAAACAAATGTGTGACACACAGGAAACATTGTCTGTGCCTGTGTTTTAAGAAAAAGGTATAGATGGAATAAAGTCACAGATGAGGTGTCAAGACTCCTGTTTTGGTTGGTTTATTCCCTTCTCCCCTTCTCAGAGTTAATGAATCTTGACTAAAATAGTATGAATAACTGACTTCACTCTATTTAATATTCTGCAATCTCTGCAGTATAAAGCATTATTCTTCTTGTGAAAAATTTCTTCTTGTGAAAACTATTTTGAAATGGAGATATGGAACCTGAAGTGGCCACCACTTGTAGACAGCCAAGACTCCCAGTGGATAAATAAGGACACCAAACTACCAAAAAACCTTCAACCCAAACTCTGTCCTGCCTACAAGGAGTTCAGGGACAAAGATGGATCTGAGACTGAGGAACTCCCAAGCAATAACTGGCCCAACTTGAGACCCATCACATGAGCAAGAACTAATCTCTGGCACCATTAATGATACTATGCTATGCTTGCAAACAGGAGCTTAGCAAAACTGTCCCCTGAGAGTCTACACACAGCAGCTGACTGAAACGGATAGAGAGATCTGCAGCCAAACTTTAGAACAAGTTCAGGACTTCTTGTGGAAGAGTTCAGAGAAGGATTAAGGGAACCTGAGGAAGGAAGTAGAGACTCCACAGGAAGCCTAACAGAGTCAACTAACTTGGACCCTTGGGGGATCCCAGAGACCAAAATACAAACCAAAGATCATACACTGTAGCATATAATTTTAAAAACACAGTCTTTCTTGGGAGCTCCTCTTGAGCTCCTGGCTATGCTCATAGAACAGCTGGTGCCATGTTATAGTCTCACTGAGCCCTGTTAGTCACCAGCTGACATTCTCACAAGGAGACTGCCTGTTCCTCCAGCTGGCTTTGCCAAACTGTCAACAATTTCCATACCTAAAAGCCCTGGGAGCTGCTGCTTGCCCACTAGAGGCTAACTGCTCCAGCTGCCTACTCTTTTCTCCTGCCTCATTTAGCCCCAAGAATGAAAAACACTAGAGACTTTTATTATGTTAAAACTGACCAGATAACTCAATAGCTGGGTGAAAAAAATTTCCTTCCCTAATCTTAACAGTAGCCTTTTCCATCCTCTTTGGCTTCGAGGTAGAGGCCACATACTATAGGTGCCTCAAGAGACCTACATGTCTGTTGCTTCCTATTCACTCCACAACCTGGTCTAAATTCCCAAATCTCTCTGCATCCCCTTCTCTTCCTCCTGGGACCTGGAAAACCTACTATTTTTCTCTTTCACCAGTGAATGGCTTCTGCCATCTTTATTGACTCAATCAAGAAACAATTAGGGAACTAGGTTTTAGTTTTCAGCTCCTCCCCCTACATCACCTGGACTGAACCTAGCCTCGTGCCCCCAAGCACATGTGTAGCAGATGTGCAGCTTGGTTAATGAGAATCCCTCAACAACTAGAGCATAGACTAACCCTGACTCCATTGTCTGGCAGTGAATCATGTTCCCCTAACTGAAGCACCTTATGCAACATCAGTGAAAGAGAATGTGCCTTGTCTTGTAATAACGTCAAGAGCTAGAGTGGGTTGCTACCCAGGGGACTTCACACTTCTCACAAAAGAAGGTGAATGGAATGGGGGAAGAGGCTATGTAAGGAGGGAGTAAGAGGAGCAAGGTCTATGATCATGGTGTAAAGTGAATAAACAAATAAATAAAAGAAAAAAGAGATATTAGGAATATTGATGCATGTCTCTAACCTCAGAATTTAGATGGCTGAATTAGGAGGATTATAAATTGGGTCAGATAGGCTGTGAAGGAAGACCCTGATCAAATGTTAACTAATTATAAAAAATATATTCAATACATTTAGAAGTAGTCAAGAAATAAATTCTTGTACAGACTGAGACATTAGTAGAGCTTAGACTCCAAAAGTGTCAGCAGAGCATTTCAGATAGTCTTTATACTAATAGCCAGAAGATAAATAATTAATCTATGAAAGTGATCATTCAAATACTAAATAATGTATGCAGACAGATGCAGTACTATACAACTATAGTCTCAGCATATGAGAGGCACAGGAAGGAAGATCAGAATTTTTGGCTGGACAACACAAGAAAATTGAATCAAGCTAGCAGACTGAGAATCTATGCCAGAGAAGACGAACCAGTGAGTGAAATCTGCAGAACTCCACAGGTATGAGATGATAAAGAAATAAATCTTCAACAAAAGATCACTTTTCTTTTTTTATTTTTTATAAGACTAAATTTATTCAATATCCTAAAGTTTTGATTATAAATATTCAACAGTATAAAAAGTACAAAACAGATCTGTAGATTTCTAATATATTCATACAAAGTATGTGACTACATACAGTATATCCTACAGTCAGAGAGTAGAAGGGGAGAAGGCTATGGTTGAGGTCTACTAATAAATAGATAAATACAGAAGTAGAGATGATCCATCAACATATATTCTACCACCAATACTGTAGAAAAAGACACAAAAAAATTCCATGTCAAAGTAATGCAGGAGAATGGTAATGCTGGATTCTGTGCTACACAGGGTTGTGGAGAAATGACCCACTCATTAGACAGTCTGTGTACATGGTAGCTTGTACAAGGTAGGTTTTTCCCAAAAGAAAGAAATACATAATGTAGAACTATAGGATGCCACAAACTGTAGCTTCTCTTTGTTGTGAAACTCTATAAGAATTTAAAAATCAAGTTTCTTGTGATTATTTTCTTCCTGGGGAAAAAAGTGGACAAGGGAGATGGGAAGAGGGGAACATGATCTGGTACTGGGTGAGGAAAAAGGACTGAAGCCCTGAGGACTAGCAGAAAGAATGGGAACAGCCAACCTCAGGAGGTAGGAGGTTGGGGAGACCATCCAGAATGCACAAGGCCTGGGAGGTGAAAAACTCTCAGGACTCAAAAGGAGGGACCACAGATGAAATGCCCTACAGTGGAGAGAGGGAACTTGTAAAGCACACCTCAAGTGAGGGATGAGGTTGCCATCCAACAGTCAAAACTCTGAACCATAATAATTCCTGTTTGAAAGAAATGCATGGAAATGGAGAGGCACCTGAGGAAAAGAAAGCCCAGATACAGGCCCAAAGTGGAATCCAGCTCAAGGGCAGGGCCCAAGGCCTCACACTATCACTGAGGCTATGGAGTGGCACAGAAAGAGACCTATCATGACTGCCCACCGAAAGACCCAAAAGCAGCTGGAAGAGTCCTGAACATGAATCCTGAAATCAACACAACTAGAAAACATAAATGAGTTCTGCCTGGTCCTTTCTGCTGGGGCAGACCCCATCTGGTCTTTGCCTATGAAGACACCATATCATCACCCATCCTAGAGGATCCATTGCACTCAGAGCGGTTGAGGAATCTGGACTCCTGGAAGGTCTAACACAACCAGGATCATATATCTGAACCTAATCCCACAACACACAGAGGAAGCTGGACTCTCAGGAGTTCTAAAATGCCTAGGAACATAGGATTTCATGATCCCAGAGTCAGCCTGACAAAAAGAGGTCAAAGGTCTACAAATAGAAAAGGAAGAAGTCAAAATATCACTCTTTGCTGGGCGGTGGTGGCGCACGCCTTTAATCCCAGCACTTGGGAGGCAGAGGCAGGTGGATTTCTGAGTTCTGAGTTTGAGGCCAGCCTGGTCTACCGAGTGAGTTCCAGGACAGCCAGGACCACACAGAGAAACCCTGTCTCGAAAAACCAAAAAAAAAAAAAAAATTACTCTTTGCAGATGATATGATAGTATACTTAAGTGACCCCAAAACTTCCAATAGAGAACTCCTACAGCTGATAAACAACTTCAGCAAAATGACTAGATATAAAATTAACTGAAACAAATCAGTAGCCTTCTTCCACTCAAAGGATAAACAGGCTGAGAAAGAAATTAGGGGAAAAAATACACTTCACAATAGTCACAAATAATATAAAATACCTTGGTGTGAATCTAACCAAGCAAGTCAAAGATCTGTATGACAAGAACTTCAAGTTTCTAAAGAAAGAAATTAAAGAAGATCTCAGAAGATGGAAAGATGTCCCATGCTCATGAAATGGCAGGATTAATATAGTAAAAATGGCCATCTTGCTGAAACAATATACAAATTTAATGCAATTCTGATCAAAATTACAACTCAATTCTTCATAGACATAGAAAGAGCAATTTGCAAATACATATGGAATAACAAAAAAAAACAGAAAAGCAACAACTATTTTCAATGATAAGAGAATTACTGGGGGAGTCTCCATCCCTGACCTCAAGCTGGAATACAGAGCAATAGTGAAAAAAAAAACTGCATGCCATTGGTACAGAGACAGGCAGGAAGATCAATGGAATAGAAGTGAAGACAGAGAAATGAACCCACACACCTATGGTCACTTGGTTTTTGACAAAGGAGATAAAACCATTCAGTGAAAAGAGGACAGGATTTTCAACAAATGGTGCTGGTTCAACTGGAAGTCAGCATATAGAAGAATGCAAATCAATCCATTCTTATCTCCTTGTACAAAACTCAAGTCCAAGTGGATCAAAGACCTCCACATAAAACCAGATACATTGGAACTAATAGAAGAGAAAATGAGGAAGAGCCTGGAATACTTGGGAACAGGAGAAAAGTTCCTGAACAGAGAACTCCAGTGGCTTATGCTCTAAGATCAAGAACTGACAAATAGGGCCTCATAAAATTGCAAAGCTTCTGTAAGTCAAAGGACACTATCAACAGGACAAAATGGCAACCAGCAGATTGGGAAAAGACCTTTACCAATCCTACATCTGATAGAGGGCTAATATCCAATATATACAAAGATGATGAGAGCAATCTTGCTTATACACTAAAGGTCTAAGTCAGCCATAGGCCTAAGTCAGCCATACATGCCTTCTGACACAAAGTCTTGGTCTCTGTGAGAAAGTACTAACTCTACAACAGATAGCTATAGATCTTGTAGACAAGTAGTCTTGGTGGGAAAGTACTAGCTTAAGATTAGAACAAATGAATAATAGGTCTATGGACAGGTAGTTTTCGTGGAAAAGTATTAACTTAGATAAGAACAAATGAATAATAGATCTTATGGACAGGTACATAGTGACCTGTTCCACCCTGCTTCTTCTGTGAACTCACCCAGCCAATATCCTGTTCTGAAAGACATCGGTACTCTCCCTGAAAATACCTGCACTCCCCAGAAACGTAGAAGACCCTACAAGTCATCCCCCTCCCCACATCCTGCTTCTATGTGTATATAACCCCCATGTGAAAAAATTAAAATTTGACAGTTCAATCAAGTTCCAGACCTGCTGTCCGTTTCACTCATATCCTCACCCCTGGTTCTCTCTTTCAGGTCTTCTGATTCCATTTCCACCCCCTGTGGGACTGGGGCATTCTGGTGCCTCGAACAGGGACTCTGGATATTGAGGAGGAGGGAAAACCACTCTGCAGAGCAGGGTAGGCTTACCCAGTGCCTGAGGGCGACTTCGCATTACTGGGTGCTTTTAGAGCAACTCCCTAAGCACTTGAGCGACCCAAGATATGACGCCTGACGTGCTTGAGAGCACTTAGAATTCAGAAGGATGCCACAATTCACCTGCCCATGAGACAGTCCAAGTGGGTAATCAGACTGGCCAGTCCTTGAGGTAAAGGCATGGGGCGAGCATTTTGTGACAGGGCTCAAGGAGCCCTTTAAAAATTCTTTAAAATCTTTAAAAATTCTTTGCTTTCATTAGTGTTGTTTTCCCAAGAGGGGACTATTGATAAGAAAATGCTATACCTCCTAAAGAAGAAATAAAAAGTTAAACCTTGAAAATAAGAGAGAAAAGGGGCTAAAGCAGTTGTCCATTCTCTGGAGTGTTAACAAAGGAAAAGAAAAGCTTATTACAGAGCCCTCCTGGGAGCAAGAGAGAATCAGGGGATGCCCTGTTCTCTCTGGTTCCTACTGGAGAAATTCTCAGTTCTGCTTTCTCTGTCTATTGTCTGTTCTTGGGGCACTATTCTGTTCATGTGTGTCAATTTTCTGTCTTTTATTCGTTGTTTGAATGATTGTTGTTCTATGTTTCATGTTCAAAAGAAAAAAATGGTTAAAACTGCTTGCTATCCACCCCTTGATCTGGTTTAAAACTTGCTTAAAAGGCAGTTTCAATTAACACAACAGAGGCTGATAGATACATTACCCTGCTCTGTGGTTGGGAGGAAGGCACACAAAGAACTCAAGAAATTAAACTTCAGACAACCAAATAACCCTATTAAAAATAGATTGCAGAGTTAAACAAAGAATTCTCAACTGAGGAAACTCGAATGGTCAAAAAGCAAATAAAGAAATGTTCAGTATCCTTAGTCATCAGGAAAAAGCACATCAAATCAACCCTGAGATTCCACCTCACACCAGTCAGAATGGCTAAGAATAAAAACTCAGGTGATAGCAGATGCTGGTGAGGATGTGCAGAAGTGCAGAAAGAGGAACACTCTTCCATTGTTGGTGGGATTGCAAGTTGATACAACCACTCTGAAAATCAGTCTGGCACTTCCTCAGAAAATTGGACATAGTATTACTTGAAAACCCAGCTATACCACTCCTGGGCATATACCTGAAAAATGCTCCAACGTATAATAAGGACACATGCTCTCCTATGTTCATAGCAGCCTTGTCTACAATAGCTAGAAGCTGGAAAGAGCCCAAATGTCCCTCAAAAGAGGAACGGATACAGAAAATGTGGTACATTTATACACTGGAGTACTACTCAGTTATTAAAAACAATGAATTCATGAAATTTTAGGCAAATGGATGAAACTAGGTAACCCAATCACAAAAGAACACACATGATATAGACACACTGATAAGTATTGCTCAAAAGATCATAAACCCAAGGTACAACTCATAGACCACATGAAGTTTATGAAGAAGGAAGACCAAGGTTTGGGTGCTTTGGTCCTTCTTAGAAGGAGTAACAAAATACTTACAGAATACTTACAGAAGCAAATATGGAGACAAAGTGGTACAGAGACTGAAGGAAGGGCCGTCTGGAGACTGTCCCACCCCATATGCAGTCACCAAAGGTAGATGCTGATGTGGATGCCAGAAAGTTCATGCTGACAGGAGCCTAATATACCTGTCTCCTGAAAGGCTTTGCCAGATCCTGACACATAGAAAGGTAGATGCTCACAGCTATTGAACTGATCAGGGGGTTCCCAATGGAGGAGTTTGAGAGAAGACTGAAGCATATGAATGGGTTTGCAGCCTCATGAGGAGAGAAACAATACCAATCAATCAGAGCTCCCAGGGTCTAAACCGCCAGCCTGGGAACACACGTAAAGGGACCCATGATTCCAGCTGTATATGTAGGGGAGGATGGCCTTATATGACATTGGTGGAAGAGGGGGTCTTTGGGGCCATGAGGCTGAATGCCCCAGAGTGGGGGGAATTTGAGGATATAGAGTGGTTAGGTGGGTGAGAACACACCCTCATAAAAACAGGAAGAGAGGGGATGGGGTGAGGGGTTCTGGCAGAGGGGAAATGGGGAAAAAGATAACATCTAAAATATAAATAAGTAAAATACCTGAGGAAAAAAGAAAAAAAGAAAAAGAGAAAATATGTGCATGTCACTATTGACAGCCTCTTAGGCTTTATAGTTGCAGCTGCTTTAACAGGAGAAGCAACTAAAAATGTAATTAGTTATTGCCTACATTGTTTTTCTATGCTGGCTGTTCCAAATCAGATTAAAACAGATAATGAAACTCTCTATTGCAGTTGAGAATTTGAGACATTTTGTTCACAATTTAATATTACCCATATTACTGGGATTCCTTATAATGCTCAAGGACAAGGTATTGTGGAATGAGCCCATGGAACTATAAAACAATATCTTCATTAAATAAAAATGGAGAGGTATATCTCAGTATACCATAAATTTATTTAAATCATGTTTTTATTTTAAAATTTTTAAAATTTGGATGCCAAGGAACCCTGTGTTGAGTGTCTATGGCAACCTACAACTAGGCATACTTATGCCTAGGTGAAATGGAAAAATCCACTTACTAGCATATGGCATGATCCCAATCAGGTATTTAATATAGGGAAAAGGGTATGTTTGTGTTTTTTCTGCAGGATGCAGAAGAAGCATGGTGGCTGCCAAAGTGATTAGTGAGACATGCTGATGCTGAGACAAAGAATGATGCTGCTGCCCTGTGAGCTTGCTGAGTGCCCTGACAATGTTTACTGGAAAGCTGTATTGGACATATGCTCCTAACCCAACTTTACTTACCTATATTCCAGATGGAACAAGCTGCCTTATCTCAAGTTGTTAGACCTTGTGGGACAGAGAATCAAAAAGAGAAGTAATAATGACCCTTGTATTTTTCTTAAAGGTGACCAGCTATTCTGACTCATTCATGGACTGGTCTATAAATCAACCCAATATTGGAAATAACAGTCTTTGTTTGGAAGGCTGGATCTGGACATTTTCAGAGACATATTTGGAAGTTAGCTGCAGTTCTCTAGGATGTTATGTTAGCAAGAGATAAAGTTGGGATGGGTTCTGAATTTCAAACAAGTGTTAGTGCATGTAAAGCTATTTTAATTGTCGTGTTAAGATTACTTTTGTTTCTTCTACAGTATTTAATATAAGTTGCATTGATTGTACACCTTCTAATTGTGTTAGTGTGTTGTAACCTGGCATGTCTGTTACAGGGGTCTATCAACCAGCTTTTGTTTTATTGCCTTGAGTATTACAAAACCTTGGTATTCTGAAAAAAACTTGCAAGTACTGGAAGAAGTAAGTAAGGCTTTAAGCAGAAGCAAGAGGGTAGGCTTGATTATTGCTGGTATAACAGCCTTAATTAAATTAATTGCTAGCACCACTGCTTCTGCAATTGCTTTGACAAGAGAAGTTGAAACGACCACTTTGTTAATCATTTAGCAAAAATAAAGTTTTACTAATGTGTTGAGTAGTCAAGAGTATTTAGATAGGGATTTGGAACAATAGATTGATGCTCTTTATCCTATTTAAATTACTGAAAGGAGGTTCAGAGTTTAAAAGGAAGGATCCATCATGACAAATACTAATGGATTTGTGTTACTTATAAAATATACAATGTTAGTCATTATAATTAGGAAAAAGTTTAAAGGCACTTGCAATGTATCTGGTATAATTCTAACACCTCTCTGGATGTGTAACATTGCATAGCAAGATTATGAATTTAAAGACTGCTTCTCTGCTGAGCTTTGAGGTGGCAGATACTGCTGATAAAATTATCCATGGCCTGAGGTCAATATTTTCATTTTGGTCAAGCATCAAGAATGGCATATATAACTTGATCATGCTAGCCCTTTTGTCCTGGGAATACTTTTATTCCTGTCCATCATGTTAAAGCTTGTCTTTAACAACATCAACATGTTGTCAGCCAAAGTACATGGCTTGAAACTGAAAATGGACCCCCAGACAGAATTATTAGTTTAACAGTCTGACAAGCCAAGAATGAGTAAGATTCTGCACAGTCTTACCAACCTATGACAGAAGTGCATTGCTCTTGATAATGCATATTCCATGATGGATAAGGAAAGCATTCTTGTTAGAATTACTTAAGCTAGGCTCAGTCTTGTTTATGCAATAAAAAAGGGGGAGATGTGGAGAGCTTTGGGGGCTGCTTGGCAGGAATCTGACATTGGGCAAAAACAACAAAATGGGCTTCAGGCAGGAATCTAACATTAGGCTAGAACAAAGAAGTAATTTCAGGCAGGGATCTAAATCTTAGGCTAGAACAAAGAAATGGACTTCAGGCATGAAAATGACTTTGGGCTAAGACAGGGAAGTAGGCTCAGATATTTTGGTCATCCTGATAAGCCCTTAGAAACAGTGATCACAGGAGTGATCACAGGACTTTATTTATTGCCTTTATTGTTCTTTGACTATCTGTGTTTATTGTGTTGTTTGTTCCTGGACTATTTGCATCTATTGTATTGCTAGTTCCTCAACCTAGAACTGACCTTAATACTTGCATATAATTAAAGTGGTATAAAAGCAGATTGGGGAAAAAGAAGTAAATAAATAAATAAATAAATAAATAAATAGTTTAAAAACCTATAAAGACAAATTTATAATCAGATAACAATGTTATTTAAGAACAAGTATATAATTTCTACAGAGATAATTCAGTATTTAGTATTCCTAAAACATCAATAAGCAGAATGAATAATAAATATGTAATATGAAAGTATAAGGGGAATCTAAGTGTTAAAAATAAAATGTGAGATGAATCCTGGAGGACTAAGTATTAAGAGAATAAATGATAGACTAACCAAAACTAAGGATGTATTAAAAGACCTCATCAAAACCCATTAGACACTAAGCTCATAGTGGACCAAGACAAAACACTCCTTATTTTTCATGGTTAGGAGTTGTTTCTTTTCAGTATTATTCTCTTATTGTTTTCTTGTTTGTTTGTTTACTTGATTTGATTTTCACTTTTTTGTTTTTATTTGTGGGAAAGACAGAGAGTTCAAACAACAGGAAATTAGGTGGGTAGAGAGGTGGGGACAGTCTGTGAGGGTTTAGGGGGTAGAAAATTTGATCAAAATATATTCTATAAAAAGTCTGCATGGTATGTACTCACTAATAAGTGAATATTAGTCAAATAATATAATTAAAAATCAAAATATAACTTTGAAAATAAGTTAGAACCACAGAAAACATGACTTATTAAATGAAAATCAAAGTGCGAGGCAGAGGATACATTCAGAGGAATTTTTGGTCAGGAAGAACACAGAAGGTTCCTGAACATCATAGGCTATTGACTTTGCCCTTACCTTTTATTGCAAAACCACATGTACATGGTAACAACCTACTACTAAAGCCAATACACACTTGGATGTCAAGACATGAAGAAATCCATCACAAATCAATCAAAATCATTTTCCCTTGGACTGGCTTTCTAAAACCCAGAAGATGTTCTTCAGGCTGCAGGGCAGAAAGATACAAATGGTCCTACCCAGGGCAGGACCCTTCATGCCACCATTCTGTTCTGCCAGGCAAGGTGTGCCCAGTGTTACCATTGTTATAGAATAACTATCTGCTTTCTTTTTAGAGTTGAGGCCTTTTCCACAAGAGGAATATCACATTTGGTGTTGTAATACAAATTCATAGACAATGATTGCTGAGGTCACAAACTCTAGGGTGGAACCTGCTACTATCACTTTGCTAAGTAGCCAGGAGATCAAACTGCACTCTTAATATTTGCCTTTATGCCCTAGACCTGGGCTGCTCTTGGCCTTGGTCAGAAAAGCATCTTTTCACAGTGAGCAGGAAACAGTGCAGAGCTGTAGAATTACTTAAAGTGCTGATGAGAAGAGAACATGGGCTCATCCCTAAAGGAGACAACTTTATAAACTTCCTCCCCTAAACACAATCACTAAGACTCAGGTAATATCAGAGAAGAAGAAGTAGAAACTTGTAAGGGCTATAGAAATGCTTGCTACCTTCTGTACATGACAAGGCTATCCTCCCCCCCACCCACCGCCACTCACAAATTGCCAGCAGCTGTGGTTACCCATGTGAGACCTGCACAGGACCAAGCTATCCCAAATCCTGTACAATTGAGGAGAACCCTCTGCCCTTAATGAATCAGTACTGTTAAGTGACAGCTGTTGAAAAAAGGAGATTTATTCTTTATGAGAATGTGGCCACTGATGGGTTTCCTTGCTCCACTGGAAGGCCTAGAGCCATGCACCTATGGACAGTTAATTAAAAAGACATGGGTTAGAGGGGAACGTGTTATGGCATGTGGGGAGCTGACAGAAGGCGGCTATCATCCTTGCAGCCATCTTGAGCCATATACCCTGACAAGAGACTTGCTTACAATACCCTACAACAGCTGAGCACACTCTGATAACATCTTGCTTTAGATACCCAGGATTTTCCCTTGGGTGTGTGAGACTTAAAGGTGTGATTTAGAGCTGAGACTTAAGGGTGTGACTTAGAAGTGAGACATATAAAAGGCGAGAGGCAGACAAAAGACAGACACTTGGACTAGAGAACTTGGAAGAGTACTTGAGACTTACTTGAGCAGGAACAAGGAATTAGACACTTGGAGTAGGCACTTGAGACTCGAGATAGGCAACTAGGATTAGACACTTGAACTTGGATGAGACTGGAGACTAGAACTTGGAACTGGAAACTTGGAACTTGGAGGCACTAGGGACTAGGAACTAGGGACTAAAAACTCAAGACTTGGGACTTGGACTAGGAAGAAAGACTGAAGAATAAACGGGATTGAACCACACTCTGGTCTCCATTCTTTGCATCTGTCCTCACTCTCTCTCTTGCAGAACCCCGACCCGCAGACTGGAGCAGCTTGGGGCAGTGCAGGCTCTAACAACTTAGCCCCCAAGATTTTTGACAGTGTGGGTTCCAACATTGACAGATGGTCCACGACATTTTGGCCCCCAAGCATGGGATAGAGCAGTTCTCAATATTTTTGGCCCCCAACGTGGGGTAGAGGGCTCAGGCTGAAACAATGGCACATGAAGGGAAAGCTTGATAAGGCACAAAGAAGATGATTTGATCAAATTTCATTCTGCATATGTATGAGATTCCTTTTTTTTCTCTATTATATTTTATATCTTATTGGTGGTGATGGTTTTTCAAGACAGGGTTTCTCTCTACAGTCCTGGTTTTCTTGGAATTTGCTCAGCAGACTAGGTTGGCCTTGAAATCAAAGATCCACCTACCTCTACCTCTCTAGTTGTCTCCCAAGTGCAGGTATTAAAAGCAAGTCAAATGCCTTTTAAAGAGATTACTAGACAAAGAAATATTATTAAGAAAATCAATGAACTCTTTTCTACCACATCAGAAATGAACATAAATTTTAGATTTTATACACTATAATACCTTGAAAGAGAAAGTAAAAATATATAAATGAATATACATAAATATATTTTTATTATTAAAATTATATTTTATTATATTAAATATATTTAATTATTTATAAGTATATAAATATTTATAAGTACATATAAATATATGTTATATAACATATATTTTATACTATACATATGTATGTTTGTGTATATATCATCTTCTTAAATTTATAAATGATAGAGTTATATAACTACAAAAACTTATACTCATTGTATCTGCCAGGATGATCTCCTCATTTCATGTCACCTTCAGCTTTTAACTTGCTTGTGCTCTTGCATCATAAAACACATAACCATGACTTTTGTTCAGTATTACATTACTACCTATCAACTGCTAGAACATTCCACTTCCTCATCTAACACTTGCTCAAACACTGACTTATACAAGCTGTTCTTACCAGTGAGCTCCATTGAAAATGAGTAATAGATGCAATGTGAAATGAGAGGAAAGCCTTTGCACACAATCCTCTCAACTCCTGCACCAGTGTTAGAGTGTGAGGGGTTCTGGAAACTCACAATTTAGATGGGCCATCTCCAATCCAGTGCCATTCCCCTTTGCTTTTATTGTGTGTCAATCCAATCCAATAGCTTTTTGAATAAAGTTGGGGCTTAAGGAACTTCTGTAAAAAAAAAAACAATATATCTTATGGAAATTTTTCATCAGTTTAGTAAGAGAACAACCAGGAAACTTATCAGCTATTCCTATCAGTTTTCTGCTGCCCTTTCCTCCAGCCCGTCAATAACTCCATATTTGTTGTTTTCTGTAGTGATTTCCCACAAGTAACTCATTTCTGTCCAAACCAATGTCAGTTTCATAAGTTATTTAAAAGCTTTAGGTGTCTGGTGGTACTTAGTTCATTAAATAATTTGTGAGTGTGTTTCTTAGACAAAGTCTCACTGTATAGCTAAAGCTGGCCTTGAAATCACAATCTTACTGCTTCAGGACCCCAAGTACATACAACACACTGGCTCATTAAATAATTTCTGACACTTTATAAAATTATTCAAATGGCCTTATCTGATATCAATGGAAAGGAAGGAAGATTTGATACTCCAGCATAGGTGGATGTTAGAGTTGTGAGGCAATAGTGGTTGAGTACCCTGATAGAGACAAAGGGGATGGAAGAAATGGGATGAGGAGTAACAAGGATATCATTTGAATTGTAAACAAATAAATTATTAATTAAAAAATTTAAGCCTACACAATATAAAACAAAAAACCTCTTAAATAAAAATAATATACATGGAAAAAATAAATAAAATTATTCAAATGATTTTTTTCTCAACATCTGCAGAAGCATGTGGAAAATATTCACCCATAATTGAACACCCTGTGTTCAAAGCAAATCCATTGAGATGAAAATTCCCATGTGAAATCTGTGTAGTAAGTTCCATTCTGGAGAGAGGAAGTCTCTCTGTAGTTCAGATTCAGAAGTGACAGAAATTTAAGAGGACATAGGGAGACATTTGGAAGTATTTAGTATGTCTGACATGTGATATCCAAGTAGCATAATGTCTCATTAAATTTCAGGATACATATTATAGTACAAGTTTAAACTTAACTATGTATAAGGTATCTAATAGAACTTTATATTATTATTTAACATTAAAAATTATAATAATCTTGTAGCATTGGTAATGTAATTGTTTAAACATCTTTTAAAGTGATATATAAATCTTCTACCATATTTTAAATATGGTAAACAGGGTTTCAAAATGATCCTGCAAGAACATTTCTCCAGAAAAATATAATCTACTCATTTGAAGAGATTGTCTTAGTAATAAACATAAACAGATAATGTCAGTAAAAAAAAAAGCCACTTTGGCTTTTTTAAAATACTAGTTTCAAAAGATAGACATTTTATGACACAGAGAATATTATGAAGTAAATATGATGGACAGATTCAGTGAAAATCACCAGGAGTTAACTGGTACAACTATTTACTTGCATGGTTCTTACATAATTTCTAATTTGGAGATAGACTCCATGGTTAATTACTCTGTCTATTGTCATCCAATTACTTATCTCAAGCAGTCTCACTCCTGGGTACCAAAAAGCAAACTCTAGGCATCTGCCTTGGGGGCTTTAGTTGGCACTCTATGGAGACACATAACTGTCAGTCACAAGCTGTGCTGAGACAAATGCTTAAACTTCATCAGGGAAAGACATGCTTTTCTGAGTCACTCTGTTGAAGACTTCTGAGGAACAGAGGAGATTACAAACACCCTACTGTCTCTTTAGTAACATATCTCTTCATAACTGAGAATAAGTCTTGACATTAAATGGGGAGTAGGAGGAGTCAACTAGGAAACTTACTGAACAGTTTTTGCTCACATTACAGAAACACCACATACAACTCATGAAGGCCTCCCTTTTTAAACCCCTGCTTGGACTCATATCTCATTATCTAAGGGTTAGAGAGAGACTCTAAGGATAAAGTAGCATGTTAAGGGTCTATGTTACCAGTTCATCCTCATCATCTATCTGCAGAAGAGATAAGCTGCAACCCTGACAGATCCGTTCACATCCATTCCACTTTTTTTTCTCAGTGATGAAATAATAACATTTTATGCCACAACAGAACCAGTGTCTTTCCACTAGTTTGCCTGCAACAGAGAAGGTAAATGGTCAAAGTTCCAATTTTCTGGTATTCTGATATCAGAGTGGTGTGTTTATTATTAAACATCTATAAGTAAGTAAAATCACACAGCTCTCAGAAATTGAGGTTGTAGAATGCCCAGAGACCCCTACACATTCGTGAACTCTACCACAGTTAAAAAAAAAAAAAAGTAGAGAAAATGTACTTTGTTTATCACAGTAGAAAAGGTAGAGAAAATGTAGCATATACACTCAAGGGAATACTATTTATCCTTTAAAGTGAAGTAAAGCCTGTCAGGCATAATATTTTATTGCTATAATGCCAGCACCACACAGAGTGAGGCAGGAGGATCACCACCAGTGTAAGGTCATCTTAAGTGGAGTAGTGAATTTCTGGACAGCCTGGGCTATATAGTGAGTTTCAAGTTAGCCTGAGCTACAGAAGGAAACTATGTCTCACACTCAACCCCCTCCACAAAAGAAATCTTGAGGAAATGTAACTAACTGAGCAGTAGTGTCTCCCAGGAAACTCCTGCCTGCTGCTCACTTAGAGTCAGGACACAATGTCTATTATGAGGAAACTCACTGCTAAAGAGACAGCAGGGTCTTTGTAATCTCTTCCCTTTCTCACAAGTATGTAATAAAGTCCCTCAGAGAAGCATGGATGAATTGGAGACTGTTATGCAAAGTGAAACATGTCATCCCCAAGTTCATCCTTTATGATTCCCCTCATATGAGGTTTCCAACCCATCAACTCTAAGAAGCAGAGGCTTGTGAAACACCAGGGGCTGGAAGGCAGGACACGGAGGGTGGAATTCTGGATCTGAAGTAGTGCACAGTGCCCACAGGGGTCCACATGCTACTTGGAGCTATGCTGTTGTCTCTATCAAATATTCTTGCCTTAAGAGACACATGGAATGTTTTTGAAGGTGATAGTCTTCTAATTGAGGTAAGGCCGTCAAGGGTATGTATCCCCACACGCCCAAAGGTGGCAAATTGAGTACAATATAATGTGTATAGTTTATATAGTATCAACATCTCAGTGTGACTATTTTGTTTGGTGATGTTCTGGGAATGCCCATGGTCTATCATTGAACTTTATCACCAACCTTTGCTTTTTTTATAAAAAGGTATCACAGTGTAGCTCAGGCTGGCCTAGAATTTGTTTGGTTGCACTACACACCTGAGCCCTGGACCATAATTAACTCCCCTGTCTGGACTCCTGAGAGAAAAATCTATGCTCATACTTTTTTCAGTGATAGAACCTAGAATGCTCACTGGCCCTTTATCATCCTCATTGAAGCTAGATACATATTTACTGCCACAAGTTTTCTAGCCCAACCCTCATCAATCACAGGAGCATCTCCCCTCTCACTTGGTTGAGGGGAACCAGCACACCCCCTTCTTCCAACACTGTGCCTTTCATTTTCAAAATCACCACTTTCACTTTCACTCAGTGCTTCATTTGTGTAACCATCATTTGAATCAGAAAGAGAAAGGTAATCCTTGCTAAATTGTCCCTCATCAGACTCATGAATTGTGTAAAATATTCACCACTTATTGAACTGAGTAGGAAGTTTATCATGCCCTTTTACCTGTTGAAGTGCTTAGTTCATTATCTGCTTACTTCATTGTCAGTTTCACCCTGAAATCACTTCAAAATACAATCAAGTAGTCTGCCTGGAACAGCCTGCAGAGGTGGGTTGCACATGGTCCCCAGAACCCCACTGTCTATCTCTGGGCTTGCTTTCCAGTCTGGAAGACCCCTGACATCTTGCTTACTGTGGAAACCTTAGGTGGCCCCAAGACTAACAAGCTTGGAACCCTGCTCCACCAATCCCATTCCAGTCAGATCTGCCCACCATGCCAGTTGGGTCCAACTGAGACACAGCCTGCAGAGTAAGGTCCACCCAGGACACAGCCTGTAGATTGGGGTCTGCCTGAGACACAGCCAGCAGAGTCTGGCACTCTGACATCAATTGTCTAGTCCATGGTTTCCCCCACCTCCCCAAGAAGTCCTGCTACCTTCAGCATAATCCAGCTAAAACCAGGGAAAACCAGGTGCCTAAAGGATAGTATAGAAACACAATCAACAAGACTCAGGGCAATATGGCACCACCAGAACCCAGATATCCTGGAACACATCCTGGATACCCTAATGAAACTGAAGCACAAAAATATTTAAATTCAATCTTGCAAAGATAATAGAGGCCTTTAAAAAGGACATGAATAAATCCCTTAAGGAAATACAGGAAATGCACATAAACAGGTAGAGGCATTAAAAGAAGAAGCAAATAAATATAAAGAAATCCAGGAAAATACAATCAAACAGATGAAGGACTTTAATAAAACTGTCTAAGACATGAAAGTGGAAATAGAAGAAATAAAGAAAACACAAACTGAGTCAATCCTGGAAATAGAAAACCTAGGAAAGAAAACAAAAACTACAGTGCATGCATCACCAACAGAGTACAAGAGATGGAAGAGAGAATCTCAGATGTAGTAGATGCAATAGGAGAAATCGATATATCAGTCATAAAAAGTGTAATATCTAAAAAGTTCATAACACAAAACACCCAAGAAATTTGGAACATTATGAAAAGGCCAAATCTATGAATAATAGGAATAGAAGAAGATTCCCAGCTCAAAGGCCCAGAAAAATCCTCAAAAATAACATAGAAGAAAATTTCCCTGACCTAAAAAAATGCATATAAGGGTACAAGAAGCATATGGAACACCAAACAGATTGGACCAAAAATCCTCTGCCTCATAATAATCAAAACACTAAATATAAAGAAGAAAGAAAGCAATTTAAAAGTAGCAAAGGGAAGAGCCCAAGTAACATATAAAGACAGATCTACTCAAATTACAACTGATTTCTCAACTGAAACTCTAAAAGTTAGCAGACCCTATACTGAGGTTTGCAGACCCTTAGAGACCACAGATAGCAGCCCAGACAATTATACTCAGCAAAACTTTCAATTACCATAGTTGGAAAACACAAGATATTCCATGACAAAACCAAATTTAAACAACACCTTTTTACTAACTCAGCCCTATAAAGGATACTAGAAGAAAAACTCCAACTCAGCAAAACACAAGAAATAAATAATTTGACAGCATCAAAAACCAAGAGAGGAGAAACACAAACACACACACACCCCAATCCCAACATCAAAATTACAGGAAGTAACCATCATTCATCATAATATCTCTCAGCATCAATGTACTTAATTCCCCCAGTAAAAAGTCACAGGCTAACAAAATAGAAGAGTAAACAGAGCCCATCATTCTGCTGTATACAAGTAACACATCTCAGCAAAAAAAAAAAAAAAAAGTCATTATCTCAGTATCAAGTGTTGAAAAAAGATTATCCAAGCAAACAGACCCAAGAAACAAGCTGGAGTATCCCTTTAACTGTCTAATAAAATAGACTTTAAAACCAAAAGCAATCAAAAAAGACAGAGAAGGACATTTCATCCTTATCAAAAAAAGAATGCAAGAGGAAATCTCACTTCTGTACATTTGTGCTCCAAATGTGAGGGCACTCACATTTGTGAAAGAAACATTAGTAAAGTTTGAATCACACATGAAACTCCACACATTAGTAGTTGGAGACCTCAACACCCTACTCTCACCAGTGGACAGGTCATCAAGACAAAAACTAAACAGAGAAATAATGAAACTATAGAGATTATGATTCAAATGGACCTAACAAATATATATTGAACATTTCACCCAAACAAAAAAGTATGTGCATTCTTTTCACCACTTCACAGAAAATTCTTCAAAATTGACCATATAATCAATCACAACAAATACAAGAGCATTGAAATAATATCTTACAGATCACTATGGATTAAAGCTGGACTTCAACAACAGAAATGACATAAGTCATACATGTTCATGGAAAGTGAATAGCTCATTACTCATCACTAGGTTAGGGAAGAAATTAAAATATTATATTAAAGAATTTCTAGAATTCAATAAAAATGAGGACTTTCGTTCATAGCATTAAGTGACTTCATAAACAAACTGGAGAGTTCGTACAAATTAAAAGTAATTGAAGTCTCGATTTAAAATAAAAAACAAAAGCAAACATACACAGAAGGAGTAATCCTCCTGACAGGAAATAATCAACTCAGGGCTGAAATTAATCAGGCAGAAACAAGATTAACAATACAAAGAACCAAGGAAACCAAGAGTTGGTTATTTGAGAAAATCAGCAAGATAGGCAAACCCTTAACCAAACTAACAAAAAGACAGAAAGATGTAGCCAAATATACAAAATCAAAAGTGAAAAAGGTGATATAACAACAGACACTGAAGAAATTCAAAGATCATTACGTCTTATTTCAAAAGCCTGTACACCACAAAATTGAAAAACCTAAATGAAATGTTGATTTTCCAGACAGATAGTATTTACCAAACCTAAATCAAGATCAAGTAAACTATCTGAATACTCCTATGACTCCTAAGGAAATAGAAGCAGTCATTAAAATTCTCCCAACCAGAAAAAAACCCAGGGTCAGGTGGTTTAGTGCAAAATTCTACAAGATTTCCAAAAAGAACTAATACCAATACTCCTCAAATGAGTCTACAATTTAGAAGCAGAAGGAACATTGCCAAACTCATTTTATGAAGCCACAATCACCATCGTACCTAAACCATACAAAGACACAAGAAGGAAAGAGAGTTTCAGACCATATTCTCTCATGAATATTGGTGCAAAATACTCAATAAAGTATTCACAAACTAAGTCCAAGAACACATTGAAGACATCATACACCACGATCAAGTAGGCTTCATCTCAAGGATGCAGGGGGTAGTTCAATACATGAAAATCCATCAATATAATCCAAACAAACTGCAATAAAAAAAATTCATGTGATCATCTTCAGTAGATGCTGAAAAGCAGTCTATAAAACCCAGCACCTCTTCATTTTAAGACTTGGAGAGAGCAAGGTTACAGTGTGTTTACCTAAACACAATAAAGACAGTATGCAGAAAACCAACAGTCAACATCAAATTAAATGGAAAGAAACTTAAAGCATTTCAACTAAAATCAGTGACAAGTCAAGGCTATCTACTCTCTCCTAATTTCTTCAATATGGTACTTAAGTTTCTAGCTACAAAAATAAGACAGCTAAAGGAGATCAAGGGGATAAAAATTGGAAAGGAAGAAATGAAAGTATCATTATTCATAGGTGATATGATAGTATACATATGTGACCAAAAAGTCTACTACTTCTACAGCTGAAAAACACCTTCAGCAAAGTAGTAGGTGACAAAATTAACTCAAAGAGATCAGTAGCCCTCTTCTACGCAAGTGATAAATGGGCTGAGAAAAAAGTTAGGGAGACATTTCCCTTCATAATAGCCACAAATAATATAAAATATCTTGTTGTAATCCTAACCAAGCAAGTGAAAGATATGTATGACAAGAACTTCAAGCCTTTAAAGAAAGAAATTGAGGAAGATATCAGAAGATGGAAAGATCTTTCGTACTAATAGATACATAGAATTAACAGTGAATATGACCATCTTACCAAAAACAAACTACAGATTCAATGCAATCCTCATAAAAATTCCAACACAATTCTTCAAAGGTCTTGAAAGAACAAGTCCCAACATGTGGAAAAACAAAAATCCCAGTATAGCTGAAACAATCCTGAACAAGGAAAGAACTTCTGGAGGTATTACTATCCTTGGCTATACGACAAAGCAATAGTAATAAACACTTCATGGTATTGGTAGAGAAACAGACAAGTGGATTGATGGAATTGAATTGAAGACCCAGAAATAAACCCACACACCTATGGACACTTGGTTTTGACAAAGAAACCAAAACTGTACAATGAGAAAGGAAATGTATCTTAACAACTGTTGCTGACCTAACTGTACGTCTGCGTGCAGAAGAATGGAAATTGATTCATATTTGTTACCCTGCACAAAAGTCACATTCAGAAAGATCAAAGACGTCAAGGTAAAACCAGATATACTCAATCTAATAGAACAGAAAACGGGAAACAGCCTTGAACCTGTCAGTACAGGAGACAGCTTGGCAAAGACAACACCAATGGCTCAGGAACTAAGGTCAAGAATTAGTAAATTGGACCTAATGAAACTGAAAAGCTTCTGTAAGTCAAAGTACACCATCATTAGGACAAAACAACAGCCTATAGCTTTGGAAAAGATCTTCACTAGCCCTACATCTGACAGAAGGCTAATATCCAAAATACATAAAGAACGTAAGAAGGCAAACATCAGCAATCCAAATAACCCATTTAAAACATGGGGTACAGAGCTAAACAGAATTCATAGCAGATGATCTCAAATGGTCAAGCAACATCTAAAGAAATGTTCAAGATTCTTTAAGTCCTGGGATCCTCCTACAGCCCAGGTCTCTGGGGCTTTCTAGAGGTTTCCCCTCCCCCTTAACCCCTACTGCTGTATATTTTGATTCATTCTCCTGATCCTCTGGGTGTCTATCCTGCCTTTCCCCACACTTGATTCTGTCCTTCCCTTTCCCCCTACCCCATCCTCTCTCCCACTCAGTTCTCTGATTATTCATGATTATTTTGTTCTTCTTCAAAGTGGGTTTCAGTTATCCACACTTGAGTCTTCCTTCTTGTTAAGCATAGGAACTTCTTTGCTTATACTCACTTATCAGTGAGAACATACCGTGCATGTCCTTTTGGGTCTGGGTTACCTCACTCAGGATGACATTTTCTAGTTCCATTCATTTACCTGCAAAATTCATTAATTTTTAATGGCTGAGTAGTATTCCATTGCATCAATGAATCATAATTTCGGTATCCATTCTTTGGTTGAGGGACATCTGAGATGTTTCCAGCTTCTGGTTATTGCAAATAAGGCTGCTATAGACATAGTGTTACATATGTACTTATGGTATGGTAGAACATATTTTGGGTATATGCCTAGGAATGGCAAAGCTGCTAAAATGCCCAACAATGGGGAGATGGAAACTCCAATAAATAGACATTGCCCCCAGTTGAGAAGAGGGGCCACCCACCCATCTTCAAAATTTTTAACCCATAATTGTTCCTGCCACAAAAAAAAAAAAAAGCGGGGACAAAAAAGGAGCAGAGACTGACAGAAAAGCCACCCAGTGATTGTCCCAACCTGGGATCCATCCCAGGGACAGGCACAAAACCCTGACAGTATTACTGAGGCCATATTGTACATGCAGACAGGAGCCTGGCAAGGCTGTCCTATGAGAGGGTTTACTAGCAACGGACTGAGACAAATGCAGATACTTACAGCCAACCATTGGATTGAGATCATGAACCAACAGGGAAGAGTTAAAGGAAAGACGGAAAGAGCTGAAGGGGATTGCAACCCATGAGAACAACAGTGTCAACTAACCTGGACCCCTCAGAGCTCCCAGACACTAAACCAAAAACCAAAGAGCATACATGAGCTGGTTCGTGGCCCCGGGAACATTTGTAGCAGAGGGACAACCTTGTATGGCCTCAGTGGGAGAGGATACATTTAATCCTGTGGAGACTTGATGCCCCAGTGAAGAGGGATGCTAGTGGGGTGAGGTCGTGGTGGGTGGGCAGGTGGGGCAGCACCTTCTGAAAGGTAGGAGGAGGGGTGAGGTGAAGAACTCAGGAATTGGAAACAGGAAAAGGGGGGGCAAATTTTGGAATCTAAATACATAAAATAGTTTAATAGAAAACATAAAATAGCATCTTATATTCTAAAAAAAAGAAAAATGAAAAGAAAAGAAACGATGTTTAAGACTCTTAGTCATTAGGGAAACCAAAACCTCCTTACACGCATCAAAATGGCTGAGATCAAAAACTCAAATGACAGCAGATGCTGGCAAGGACTTGGAGCAAACGGAACACTCCTACGCTGCTGGTGGGAGTATAAACACATACAACCACTCTGGAAATCAACTCGGCAATTTCTCAGAAGATTGGGATTACTTCTACCTCAAGACCCAGTTATACCACTCCTGTGCATATACCCAAAAGATGCTCCACCATCCCACAGGGACACTTGCTCAACTATGTTTATGGGAGCTTTCTATATAATAGCCAGAAACTGGAAACAACCTTGAACTCCATCAACTGAATAAAGAAAATGTGATTCAATGACACAATGGAACACTTCTTAGCCATTAAAAACAAGGACTTTACGAAATTTGAAGGCAAATGGGTGGAACTAGAAAGTAGCATGCTGAGTGAGGTAAGTGCATGTCCAAAGGGACATGCATGATATGTACTCATTTATAAGTGGATATTAGCCATAAATCACAAGATAGTGATGCTTTAATGAACAGACCCAAAGAAGCCAAATAACAAAGAGGGCCCAAGGAAAGATGGTTAAATCTTACTCAGAAAAAGAAACAAAGGGGAGGAGAGCAGGGCGGTGGATGGAGACAATATGAAAGGAGAGCAGGGGAGAAAACAGGGAGATCAGCTGGCAGGGACCAGAGACCTGAGATGCTGGGAGGTCCCAGAGGGTCTTGAGTTTCAGACTCTATCTCAGACTTTTGGAAGTGGAATTATGTATCATGAAGTGGCCAGTTCTTGTAGCCAGGTAGGACTTTTCAGTAGAAAGATAAAGACAACAACCCACCCCCAAAAAAATCTTCAACTCAAAATGTGTCCTGCCTATAAGATGTGCAGGTACAAAGCTTCATGTGCACTGCACTGAAGATATGTCACAAACAGGCCATATATTTAAAAACAAGACATAAGGAAAATACACATACACACACACACACACACACACACACACACACACACACACACCTTATTTTATGATTGCATCCATGTGGATGTGGAGAACATTTTAGCATAAATACTTTGTAAATACACTCTTACCTAAAATTTCTATTTTCTGTCAGCAACAAATCTGGAAATTTGGATTTGCTCATGAACCAAAGCAACCTGAATTCTCAGGGATGCTGATTTGCTTTTCTATCCCCCTGAAAACCGTAGGAGTTAGAATAACCATGAGCTCTAGATAATTTAAGAGTCTCCTAATCCAAACAGTTATTTCCAGGGTTCCAGGTTCCTACATAAAATAAGGAAACCCAAAACCATTAACTCACATATCACCAGCATCATAAGCTGCTAATGAGACTTCAAGTCTTGTTGAATTAAAGAAACAATACAGAATATTCTTGGTTCAAGATCCCCTCCATACCTGTGTGCCATAAGCAATCTAAAATGACCTTGGTTTCTCTATAGCATTTGTTCTGTTCTCTTTTAAGAGAATGCAGACGACCTTTGAGGGCATCACACTTTGAAGACTTATTTCTTGACACTTCTTCCTTTAAGGAGATGTTCTTTTTCATGACATGGTTCTCTTGACAGACATTGTTTAGAGTTTTCTCTTGTTGGTGTTTCTCTTGTCCGTACTGAAAAACTAAAATTAAGCAGATATATAACACCAAAAGTGTTAATAATGTGTAAATATTGAATTGAGATTAGAGATAAAGGCCATGTTGATAATCAACACATATCATTACTTTAACTGCTACTTAGAAATTTAGAAAGTAACACTTTAATTAGCTAACTATGGAAATAGAAACATCTATTTCACTCCATCAGCAACTTCAGTGTAAAGTATAAGATACAGCTGAATTAAATTATGGTGAAAGTACCATATTTTCTAACTACTTTGTTTTTTTCACACCCACAACTTATGAATAAATTCTTAAGTAAAATATTCAGTGAATACTTAACACAGTCGGAAAATATGAAATAACAAACATGAAGAACCAGCACAACTCAACTTGGAGCAAAGTTTCCAGATATGTAGTTATGAATTAGCACAGCCTGAGAGTGATTTCCTCTAAAGATATGAAGAAATCCCGGATGGCTAAAGCTTTAATATCTCTGTACAGATCTAGTCTATTTACTTAACCATGACCTCAATATACACTGTAGAAAAATTAAAATAAAGTCATCATTTCTTTTGCACAGAAGTTTCTCACAGAATGTTTACCTAAGATTCACAATCATCTACGCTCATAAGGTAGAATATCACCAAGCCCAAAGAAAGAACATAATCACAAATGAGACAGAACAGAGCAGCTCTCAACAGCCCCAGAACTAACAGATTAGGTATGTAAGAGAACAGGACACTGTAGTGTATCAGAAAAAATAATAAAGTCCGGAGTTGTGGCATGTCCCCTGATTATAGGCAAGTTAATGGACAGAGTGTGTATCTGCATAATGTCTAAAGTTATCACTTAGACAGAAAGGCAAAGAAGATGTATACCAGTTACTCACTGTGTGTCACCAACACTGCCACAGTTACCAGCAGAAGGGAACAGAGGATTCCGAGGACTATCACAATATGCTTCCAGGGGACTGAACACTCTTAAATCAAACAAACCAAGAAAATCACCACTATGAGAAAAGCAAGTCCCAATACTAATTATACTTTTCCATTGATGAGAAACAATGGAATATTTATCTCTAAACTTTTTGCAGAAGTTCATGATACCAACTAACTGAAAATGTGCTTTCAAAACTGTAGATTTCTGCCTAAAATGCACCCACTGTGCAAAATCCTACATGTATGAAATTTAATAGGAGGTTGATGTTCTTTCACCTATGGCCTTGTGTACTAAATCCCCCTGACTCAGCCTAGAAGGAGCTGGATGACAGGCTGTACTCTTACCCAGTTCTACAGGGTCAAAAGTGCATCCTACAGAAAGCACTGGAGGCACAGACACACTCTAAGTACAAGACAGCATAACTGAGGATGGAGAGGAAGGAAAGAGGGATGGATGTTCTTCAGAACTGTTAGGGAACTGTGGCTGTTCTGGATCTCACCTGTATCCAGACCCATCATTAAAGGGGCCTAGACGTCAACACTGTTTTTCCATAAGCTCTATTTTTCTGTACAAAATACTAATGAGCATCGTTGTCTGTCTGAGGTGTTCACAGTGGGAAATTCAAGCTGCCAACTGTCACATCAACTACATTAATGCTCTCAACTTGGACTTCAACTCTGACACTGTGTTCAGAGTGAACTGAAAAGGAAGACAGAAAAGTGAGAATTCCTCTTTTTTATTAATAAGCAAAATTATCTTTTAGCATTTTCAGGAACTCACACCAGGGTTTACTCATTCCCATACCCCCTTGTCCTCTCATCCCCTCTCTTCCTCTGCAATTTCCTTCCCAGGAAGCTACTTCCCTTTCTGATGGATGACTGTTGCTGCCTTGTTGCATTAGATGTTGGGGATATTGAAGACAATTATAACTTTTTTCAGCTGGAGTGTAAGTATTGTTTTTTCTGGACACTTTTCATTTTTTTAAGATTTTATTTCTTTAGAATATTTAGTGTTTCTTCAGACTCTAGTTTGTCTGTATTTTTAAAGGCTTCAGAATTTTTCATGACTAAACAAACAAAAGCAAACCAAAACCCCTCTTAATGAATTCTCAAATGTAACAGAATGTTTCTCTTCTCACTTCTCCATTCTCAAGAGATTTTTTTTGTTTGTCTTCCTTTGTTCTGTTATGCCCATCTGGCTTTCTTTTGTTACCATCTAACAACTAGAAACAGGATTACTGTTTTCATGAGAAGCCAGTAGGATATTGTTTTTAAAAGTCAAAAGTTACAATACATAAAAAAGGAGGTGAATTTAGACACTTAAAAACACTTACCTCTGTGGCCAGCCTCTCTTGGCCTTTGAGTCTCCTCAGACCTCACCAGGCTCTGCAACCCTGAAGACTTATGAAATCTCACAGTTGTGTAAGTGACCTCCTGATCAGTCATCTTGAGAGTATGTAAAGTACGATTTGTATTAAAATATGGCCTCAAGTGATATCTAAAGAAAAAGTTATAAAATGTTCATCTTTAGAAAGGTACCTGGATCTCATGCTGAATTGGGGTGGGAAGGGGTCGGGTATGATTAATTCTGTTAATGATCCAAACACCCTGACATAGACTGACTCTGATTTCCTCACACATAAGTGACACCTCTTTGCATATTTCTGTTAAATCTGCTTATACTTCTAATAGCAATTGTTATTAAGAAATATGGAAAGAAATTTAAAAATACTAATAAGTCATTACAATTTTGAAATAACCTCTTTGTTCAAAATGTTCTACATACATGAAAAAGTTAGGCAAAATTGCTGCCACCATAAATCATTAAAACCCTTTAAGACTATCAATTCAAATAACAAAAATTAAAACATTAAATAAATAAAATTTTTGCCTTGAAATTATTTATACATTTGTTAAACACGTGAATATAAAAATTTTAAATCTTTTCAGTTATACATATCTATCCAAGTTTCCCAGACAGCAACTTCAAAATAATACTTGAATGTTAATATAGAAGATGATTAAAATTTGGGGTCCAAGTACATAAATGTTTCTTGAGTTGAAGCTCAAGTTCCTGAGAGTACAACCCCTCAATCTAGCCACATCCTACATATTCTTCTCCTGGGAAAGCCTGGTAAATAGATGCAACTAGGAAAGATACTATTGAGTGGGATAACCCAGACACAGAAAGACAAAGGCTGCATGGTCTCTGGCATCTGAAGCTCTGGCTCCAAGTTTTCAGATATTCCACCTAATGTGGAATACCTAAAGAAACTAGGTAAATGAAAAGGGTCATTGCACATGAAAAGGGTAGAGTATGGTAGCAATGGGGAGGGGAGTAGCAGGATATAACCTGAAATTTAATCCCAAATTACATTTTAGCACATGATATTTCTAGACAAGGAGCCTATATGAAAATAAATTTTGTCACTATGCCATTAGCTAATGTCCATAAGGATCCAATCTGATAATGTAAATAATTATATTATTAAATAGCAAATATTTATAACTAGTCTTCCCACTTACATTAATAACTGAGATAATGTCCCACAGATAATATGAGAACAAACCGCGCTGATTAATTCTTTAGATTTTTAATTAAATTTTCTAAAATTATTCACATTTTCACTTATTTCTTCCTTTCTTCCTTTCTTTCTTTTTCTCTCTCTTTTTTTTAGTTGGTTTTTTGTTTGTTTATTTCTTTGTTTTAAAAACAGGTTTTCTTTGCATAGCCCTCAGCTATACTGGAACTAGCTCTGCAGATCAGGCTGTCCTCAAACTTACAAGAGATATACCAAGTAGAGTGCATTAAGTATAGTGTGTCATCACTGTCAGCCAAGCTTCCTTAAGAAAAAGAAATCTTCCCACTACAGAATTAATTCTTTTATAAAATTGTTATTTATTATTGTTGTTATTGGAGTATAGGCTGTACCACAGTACATGTGTGTCCAGAGGACAACTTTACCAAGTGAGTCCTCTCATTCCACCTTCAAGTGGGCTCCAGGGATCTATCTCAGAGGTCGACTAGACTTGTGTAGCATGTACTTTATGTTCTGACCCATCGTACGTAGCTCCTATTACTTCTTCTAAGTGACTTAGATATAAACTTTTCTCACAGTTAAAGAGTAATGAACTCCATAGATACTCACCCATAATTTCTGAGCTCACAGCAGAAGTCACAGCACACTCAGAAATAAAATAATGAATGCATAACTCCAATTTTCACATACTGCCAGAGTTAACCTGATCTAACACAACCAACAAGGTTTTCCCATCAATCCTGCTGTCAAGTCACACCATGTAAAATTCTGACAGAAAAACAATAAAATCAGCTGTTACCTGTGTCTCTGTTAGGAACTGATTCTGGTGAAGGGAATTGAGATCCCTTAATTGAGGGACAAGTTGGCCATTCCTGGTCTGTATACCTTCAGGGCTTCAAGAAGAAAGACAACTGAATCAGCTCTGAGTGATAATCCAGCTCATGATTTTCTGCCCCTCCTCTTGATCAAAGTGAAAAGAGGAAACTGTGTGATAAAAGCTGATTCTGACAGCAAAGGAAAGGACCAATTTGTTGTGACATATGCTGCAATAGATGTTCATAACTGATATCTGAAGACTGAGAAGATAACACTCCTTCAGATAAAGTAAAACTACTAGAAAAGGGGGAACTGAAGTTCCCTTGCTTCTAATTTTGTAATAGGCTATTGGAAATTTTCTTTTTCTATTTGAATTTTTTTTCTTGCTTTTGAATTATGCTTATTGTACCAGGTGTTTTACAAATACCTTTCAAAGGCATTTACACTGTAAAACTTCTGGTACGTACCCTTCCAGTTTTTTATTTGTAGATAATGTTTACTGTGAATGCTGATGTCATTCCATATATATTGGTCTTAGTGCTGATATTTTTATGATGCTGGAATATCAAATCTAAAGACACTAAGCATGCTCGGTAAATATTTTTCCACTGAGATTCCAGATTTTTTTTTGTTTTGGTTTGGTTGAAGGTTTCTGGTTTTCTTTATGGTTTTTTTCTGAAACAATTGTTACATCATACTTACTATGTAACCCAGGATGGCCTCAAACTCATAATGAACTTGAGTTATTCTCTTAAGTGTTGGAATTACAGCTTTATACTACTGAAGAGGCCAAAGCAGCAGGATGGACTCCATCTTGTCCTCCAAACTTCATTTTAAGCTGCTATCCTTAGAGTGACATTGCTCCTGCCCTTGGGCTCTGGGAAAGAGACCACAAAGCAATCAAAATAGACATAACAGCTGTGGACAGCTTGCAACAACAGGAAAACTGGTCACAACACAGGATGAGTTAAGAAAGCATGCATCAGTCCCAGGTCAAGATGCCCCTTTTAGATGTGTGGTCTCTCCTTGTGGTTTGAACAAATGCTATGCGCCAATAAGTTTAAAGATTAATGTTCCTTTACCCATTTATGGCATCACGTAACACCAAGGCCTGAAAGCCCCTGCTTGCAAATTGTTCCCTATATAAACCCTAAGTCCCTAGACCTGAGTGTCACTTTCCTAACCTGTTGCATCAGAGAGGTCTGTGACCCGAGTCTGAACTTGAATAAAGACTCTCATGTGCTTACATTAGAGTTGTAGCTTCTGATGGCCTCTTGGGGGGTCTCAAGAACTGGACATAACACTACCACAACAATTTACATCATGTTTTCCAATGATCATTTATAACTAATAAGCAATTCCACATTTTATAAATACTGATCAATAGAATTTTTAAAGCCACATATAACTATTAATCACTTCTATATAGCATGAATTAAGTAATCAGGTGATACCCTACATTGAATATTTAAATTATTTACACTATTTTGTTGTTAATTTGAGAACTGCAAGGGATATACTTTAGAATATACTTAGACATTTTATGCATGAAGTCATATGACCAAAGGAGATACACATTAAAAAACTCTGATAAAGATTGTCACATGACCTCTCTAGTACATTTGTCTAGTACTTGAATGTGAAAATATTCACAATAGTAATTTTGGTTTTAGAGATAAGGTTTCCTCTGAGTTTGACTTATAGGTTAAAGCCCGAACACTTACATTTAATGCCAAATGATTCCACAAAAAATGAACATTTCAGAAATAATGATCTACTCTATGATGTTGCTAGAGGAGTCTATATTACAATAATATTTATCTCTAGGCATTGTGACACATGACTTAAGTCCGAATACTCAGGAGGCAGAGGCAGGAGTATCTCTGTGATTCAAGTCCAAAAGTGTCTACATAGAGAAATTCAGGACAGCTAGGGCTACATAGTCTCAAAACAAAACAAACAAACAAAAAAACAGACAGAACAATAGAAAGTAAAATAAGAAAAAAAAGAAAATTTAAAAATAGGCACAATTAATATACATAAGTTATTTAGTGTGATGATAGCAATCAATACAAAAAATGATCAGGTAATAAATATCTCCACTTTACAATGCTTATTCCATTAATGAGTATTTGAAGATGGCATCCAATAAACATTTGATATTAAAAGATTGTTGAAGGACTCTACTCATTTCTACGTCCTCTAACACATTATTTATTGATGAAATTTTCTAAAACTTTTCCCTAACTTCCTCTGCAAAATGTGACTTCCTATTACATAATTCTACAAAGTGCATAAGAAACTCAAAGACTTGAATTAATTACAAAGTGATTAATTCTACTGAGCTCTCTTTTAGATAACATATAGAAAAAGTCATAGCATAGTAAAAGGAAATACCTTTTTTGAATGCTGTATTCCAATTTTCACATGCAGAGTTAATACAGTTCTAATTCAATCAATTGACTGTTCTCATTTGTGTCATTGTTGTGCATGCCATTTGTAACTGCATGCCATTTCTCTAGAATAAGGATGATCATATGGTAGAGAAATCTGACAGGATCAAAGTAGCTATTACCTGTACCCCCGTCAGGTGGTGATACAGAGAGAGGGAAGCAATGATAGGAGACAAGTTGTCATCTTCAATCCTGTATCCCCTCAGATGCCCCAAATGAAATACAGAGGAGTGTCCCTTCTGAATGATACTCCAGATCTTAAAGTTCTGCCTCTCCTCTTGACCAAACTGAAAAGAACAAATTGTAGACTGAGAGCTGATGCTAACAAGAAACATGAGCTATGCATTCCTACATTTGAAATGATCCCCACTTCATGTGCCACAGATTCACATTTCCTAATGTTTGATGACTGAAAGGATAAGGGAACATATATTTAGAGAAAAACATTGCCAATATCTTTAGCTAAAATGTCTTACTAAACTAAACCACCAGTTAGGAGTGATGACTGAAACATTTCTGTATAAATATGAGGGTATACAGAAGAAATGGGATGACTAAGTTTCAGTTTCAATTTTTAATAGTTTCCAGGAATTTTGACTTATATTAATATATAAGAGGAGAGATTATGTTTTGTTTTCAAATTTTGTTTACTGAAAGTAGTTATATATTAGGAATGCCTGTAAGAAAATCACATTTTCATTGTAGTTTTCTTGGTGTGTACTGAGTTACTTTTTAAGCCATACATAATGTTTACAATGAAAGTTCATGTCATTCCACATTGGATGGTTTCAGTGTTGTCATTGTGTTGTTGCTGATAAATCAAACCAAGGCCCTGTGCATGCCCTACAAGAGCTATACTATGAACTACATACTCATTCTTTGAGGGTTTGATCATTGATAGCTTGGCTGGTTGGTTGACTAGTTGTCTTGTTTTGATATTTTGGTTTTGTTTCAGATGTGGCCATGTTGTATAAATAATAGTGGCCTGAAACTCACTATGTAACCTAGGCTGGATTCAAACAATTATGTTCTTCTGCATAATCATCCTTGGTTCTGTGTTACAGATATACATAAGTGGATCACTGTACACACTGTGTGTGTGTGTGTGTGTGTGTGTGTGCGCGCGCGTGTGTGTGTGTGTAAGAGAGAGAGGAGGAGGAGGGTGATGATGATGATGATGATGATGATGATATGTATGATGACTTGAGTATGGCTTTTCTGAACAAAACCTCATGATCAACCAAGCATGGCAACATAGTCCTGTAATCCCATGAAGCATGGGCAAGAGAGTACTCTAAAGTTAAGGACAGCTTGGTTTACTACATATTAAGTTCCAGGACACCTAAAGCTATTAAGGGAGACTTTATCTATAAACCACCCCTCCTGTATGAAAGCAGAGATCATAAGACGAGTTTATCCATCATGTTGGTTCTTCTACTGTTGCCTATCTGCACAGTGCTCCTTCACTTTGTGTCACTGGCAAATCTGAGATCTTATCCCACATGATGACACCTAACCTTGCAGTTTCCAACCTCAAAAGGTCTGAACCCAAATAAGCTTCTTTTCATTATAAGTTAGCCTATTTTGCTGTTATAGCAACTAAAATGAACCAACATACAAAATGAAATAAAATATCTACCCTACAATGTCATACTGTGAGTGACAGTGTTGTAGACTTGAATGGAACAAGTCTTGGGCACACCAGTGAGGGATTATTAGGTTAGATGAGGCTCTGGCCACACCTGTGGGGGAATCGTCTTTACTAGATCATTTGAAAAGGGAAGACTCATCCATTATAGGTGGCACCATTTTCCTGTGCTAGGATCCTAAACTGTATAGATAGAGAGAGAAAGCTGAGAACAAACTCATTAATGACTCTTTGCTTCTAGCTACTTATGCAATGTGACCAGCTGCCTCAAGCTCCAGCTCCAATGACTTCCCAATGGTGAAGGACTATACCCTTGAACTGCGAGCTAAAATAAACCCTTTGTTTGCATCATTGCTTTTGTCAATATTTCTGTTACTTTGTAATAGAAAAAGAACTTAAGACACGTGGAGTGCAGGTGTCTTTAAAAAACAGGATAGAGATAGTAAGTGAAACAGAACCTAGGAAATCCACAGCAGTGAGAAATCGTTGCTTTAGAAAAAGCCACTGATGACGTAAGATCTGGAGATTCACATCAAACTGCCCACAAGAAGGTTAACACTGTTGAGACGATGATGCTGTTGTTTTCTTATTTTCATCCTTATCTCTGGTAGGTGATTTTTGTTCTCGGGATGAACACTGAGCAATTTCAGAGCACATGATCACATGCATGTGTGTTGTCTGTCTTCTCACTGGAGGTCTGTGAGCACACTACGTCCTTTCCTTCACCTCTGTGACAGCAGAATACAACAGATATGGTGCCACCAGAGTGCTTGACAAAGGAGGACAATAAAGTAAACAGAAACCAAAAACAAACTACGGACTTTTCAGCTTTAGAATGAGGCAGAATCATACTAAAAACTGGACCTTTGAATAAAGCAGCAGCTGCAAATGTAATTTTCTGTTCACTGAATAGTTCTGAGTTTCTGAGGACCATAAAACTTCTTTAAATGAAGACAATTGCATTAGCAGATTATGTCCTTTCATATGAAGGTGATTAACACTCACAGTGTAGTTCTGGGAGCGAAGTGTAACAAACTACTGGAAAAGATTGAACTGCATTCCCAACAGCTAATAAAACAGAAAGATGGGAAGGGTGAAAAATGTTTTTCATTTGCTTAAACTTTTTTCTTCTAATCTCACTTTTATTTTTTTCATAAATTGTTTTTTTCATTTTACATCGCAATTGCAGTCCTCCTCCCTCCTCTCCTCCCAGTCCTATTCCAACAAGTCCCTCCCCCTATTACTCTCTCCCCATGGGTACCATCCTACCCACCCTGAGAAATCTAGTCCCAGCAGGACTAAGCATATCCTCTCTTACTGAGTACAGACAAGGCAGCTCAGAGGAACAGGGTCCACAGGCAGGCAACAGATTAAGGGACAGCCCCTGCTCTAGTTTTGGGGTCACTTGAAGACCAAGCTGCACATCTGCTACAAATATGTAGAGGACCTAGGTCCAGCCTTTCTGTGCTATTTGGTTGGTGGTTCAGTCTCTGTGAGCCCCCATGAATCCAGGTTAGTTTACTCTATAGGTTGTCCTGTAGTGTCTTTGACTCCTCCAGCTGGCTGAACTCTATCCCTCATTCTTCCACAAGACCCTCCAAGCTCCAGATAATGTTTGGCTATGGGTCTCTGCATCTGTTCCCATCCACTGCTGGATGAAGCCTCTCAGGAGACAGTTATGCTATGCTCCTGTCTGCAAGAATAGCAGAGTATCATTAATAGTGTCAGGGGTTGGCTCTCTCCCATGGGCTGAGTCTCAAGTTGGGCCAGTCATTAGCTATTTACTCTGTCTCTGCTCCATATTTATCCATGTACATCTTGTAGAAAGAATAAAGCATGGGTTGAAAGTTCTGTAGGTGAGTTTATATCCCCCCTCCTTCCACTAGAAGTCTTATCTGGCTACAGGAGGGGACCACTTCAGTCTCGATATTCTGAACTAATAGGAATCTCAGCTAAGGTTACCCACTTAAACCCCCTTAGCCTCTCCCATTCCAAGTCTCCAGCTAGTTTCAGAGTTCCCTCCCATTGATTTCCATTCTCACTCCCAGCCCCCTCCCCACACCCAATTGCAGTCCCTGCACCCACATTCCTACCCAGTTCTCTCTCTCCATCCACCTCCAATGCCTACTTTGTTTCCCCTTCACTTCTGTGCAAAAACATCCTCTTAGACACAAACATGAATATATATTCAAGCGTATGTTTACATTTCAGGCTGCCTTGCTGCAAAAGCCATTTTTATTTGGGAAACCACATTGTGTGCCCACTCACTTCCGATGAAGCAGCTACCTGGAAGCTGTGTGCATCAGTGTAGTCACACCTTCAAACCGTCAGGTCACACCCTCAGCCTTCAGCAGTGGCTTTATCATTTAGCAGCCACAAGCTGCTCTTCATACCCAGGCTGAGGAGGTTATCCAGAGTGGCCAAGAGCCCACAAGAGAAGGTTGGTTTGAATCACATCACTGGGAGGAGCTGCCAGTCTTTAGTAGCTGCCCATATTTTGCTACTTTTCTCTTGATGTGAAACTTTCTCAACACTGAACTTCATAGCTGTTAGGACAAGAAAACCAAAAGGCTCTATTTTGAGATTTCCTCTGCCCATTACCACTCAGTGTGTTCCAGCATTTATAATTACAGCTATTCTAGTAGTTTGTATTATCTGCCTACGCACATAGTCCTTTCAGGGCCAGAAGCACTAAGAGTGAGGAAATGAGAAAGATGCTTCAGGAACTAAGTAATAATGATAAAGGGCCCCCCCAAAGGAGTTTCAGATAGTTGTCTGGATAAAATCCATTTAGAGGCTGAAGGAAACAGTTAAGTACTAATCCATAAATAAGCCTTTGCCTCTGCCTCTGCAGTCCCTGTTCTCTTACTATGCCGCAGTTCAAAGGAGAGACTCTAAGCAGTTCCACAGCTCCACTGCATCCTCTGTGGAGTCTGCGGGGCCAGCTCACCCTCCTCAAAGCACTCTTTCTTTTCATTTTTTCTAATGCATAGTCTGATATAGTTCAGATGGCTATAACTGACTATAACTGAGAAAGTCCTGGACTCCTGTTCCTCCTCTCTCCAGCTTGGGAATTCTTGATTACAGAGTGTGGCACTGAGCCTGGACCTTGTAGCATTCTTTTAATTTTATTGTGTTTTTTTTTTTCTTATTTTGATAAGATATTTTATTCTAGCTCACTATCCATTAAGCCTAGGAAGAGAGCTATTTTAACAATCAAGCAGATTTATGATTCAACTTACACCTTAGCCCTATATAATAGTTCTCACATATTTTAAGTTAAAACCAGATACACTGAAACTAATAGAAGAGAAAGTGGGGAAGAGCCTCTAACACATGGGCACAGGTGAAAATTTCCTAAACAGAACACCAATGGCTTATGCTTTAAGATCAACAACAGACTAATGGGACCTCATAAAATTGCAAAGCTTCTGTAAGGCAAAGGACCCTGTCAATAGGACAAAATGGCAACTAACAGATTGGGGAAAGATCTTTATCAATCCGACATCCAATAAAGGACTAATATCCAATATATACACAGGTGTCTAATAGTTGGATATGCAAATAATCTCAGCTATCATTTATATTCCTGAAAAAAAAAATGTTCACATAGTGAGCTGGAGTGTTGCCTAAACAGGTAAGAGCACTCACTCACTGCCTAATTTTCCAGGGGACCCAGTTTTGAGTCCCAGCATCTATACTCTGAGTAAATTTTTCTGCACAATCAATTCTGTGGTTTCTGTCTTTCTCTGTGGCATCCAGAAGTACCGGGCTCATACCTGACACACAGACATACATACAGGAAAAAATATCCATGCATATAAAACAAAACAACTGAAAAGAAATGTGCACATACAGACCAGCTTGGCACTGAAAAATTTCCCTGCACACTTCAGAGCACACAAAGGTGCAGAACCTGGAGAGTAAAAGAGAAAACATGCAGAAATTAATAAGACATTGTGGGAGACCCTGCTGAACACATCATTTTCACCAGTCTTTCTTACTATTCTCTGTTGTTGCTTTATCTGTGCAGTGGTAAAATTCTCAAGACCTTATGGGAGATATTAACATCATAGTAGCACCACATCCAAAACACACGCATCTGTGTGTTGAAATTCATAGATCATTGGTGTGAACAACTGTATGGTAAGATCTGTGGCAAATGAAATAGTTTCATTAAAATACACATACACACACACACACACACACACACACACGCACGCACACACACACACACACTCAATCACACACAAGGAGTACTATCCATCTCAGACTAAGTTACAAAGACAATTTATACCTCAGAATTAAAGATCATGAACAAGAAAACTGATCAACATAAGCTAGGGAAGCACCATGTATGTATGTAAAGCCTGCTTGGGACTGCATCCCAAGAAAAGGGAAAAAGAAGCACTTAGAACAGAAGTGTGGTTATTGAGTATCAAGACATAGCCTCACCAAGGGAGGAGTAAGGGCAATGCTGATCTGCCAACCTATCTACAAAAACAAAATCTCCACACAAAATAAGTAGTATAGAATTGCTTTCCAAAAGGCATTATCTAAAGCCTTCTCCAAGTCAATAAAAGTCAGCTCAAACAAGAAACAAGAAAATCATAGATGACAAATAGATGACAATAAAAAAAAATACCCTAATATCTTGTGAACTGACCAATCACTGGGTCATCAGCAACCCCGGTGAAAGACAACCGTGACGGGATTACTCCAAATGTTGAGACATGACTTCTACAAACTAGCAACTAACTAGGTCTTCCATTCTCCTAAGTGAGTCACTGTTGTTACCCTTTTAATATGTGGAGACCTAGTAAATTCTAAATTTGTGTGTGTGTGGGGGGGTGTTCGTTCCTTTGGTTTTCTCAACTAGAGTAGTATACTACATTCATTTTCTGTAGACATTCTCAGTTATGACTGTCTTGTTTAAAAAAGGTTCTGGTTGGTTTTTTACAGCCAATAACTGGCAAAGAGACATGACAAAGAGAACAGGTTTTACTCTTTCTCTTGGGACTGATGGTTAAGTAAAAGCAATGGTGGTAACATGTTTTATGCTCTGCATTCACCAAGTTCTGTCATTTGGAAACATATATTCATTTCCACATAAGGAACCTGAAAGTGATGAGCATAGTCTTGCACAATGAGAGGTAAATCAATGGATTTTATACAGCAAAATGAGGAGTAGAACCACACATTTATGAGTAACAAAAGAACCAGACAGTGTATCATGGCAAACAGGGTACTAAGCCAGGACCTACAGCTACACTGACCAAAACCATCAGCCATCTGGCTACCTAAACTAAATCTACATTAAACAATATGATAAATAATAAGTAAAAATATAAAAATATCAACTCTACTGAGTTAAGTGTTTATCTACCTATTAAAGAGGAAGGAAGGACTAGCTAATGTTGCTCATCTCAAATTTTGTTAGGCCATGTATGTTCACGCCTATAGTAAAGATGACTAAACTGATGTTGGCCTAGTAAAGGGAAGGTAGATAAATCAATAGTGTCAGGAGCCATAATGGGACAAGCTAATAATTGGCAGATGATCATCCTGAAATGCTTGCCTCGGATTATTATATAATCTGCGACGAGTGTGCCCCATTAGCAAGGCTATGGTGGACGTGATTTTAGGAAAGATTCCTGCTATTAATATGCTTTTCCCATTATTATTATTATTAGACATTTGCTACTATCACTAAGCAATAGCATACCCCTTTGTAGCAGATCTCTGCAGATCCACGAAGATGTACTGTCTTGTAATGATACTATATAGACAAATAGATGACTTCTTAAGTCTCAATGATGATCCTATAAGAATTCCTAAAATTATATCAATGATTATTAAGCTTTTTTATATCGGGACTGCTGTTAAGTCCCTCAGGCATAGTCGAAACTGCAAAGAGAACTCTGCCAGTCTCCTGAGTGTTATCAGTTAATTGCCCCTAGACCTTCTCCTGCTTAGAGCACATTCCAAGAAGTCACAACCATTAGCCTAGGTCAACAGAGGTTATTCACAATTTATTGTAGGTACCAGGACAGAAGAGAAAATATTGCCTGGGTTTATCTATACAAAACTTCACTAATTTCTTAAGTTATAGTTTCAAACTTTCTTCAAACCTGTGGAGCTAGACAGGTGATGAATGTCTAGTTAGATAATTACTCCTAATGGGTATTCATGTAAACATTCTGTGTTGTAAACTTCTATTTCAATTTATGACTTGAATTTTTGGTGTGAACTTGTGATGAACTTTGTAACATGTGATCATGTACTCTGAATGGTGTACAAATACCGAAGACAAAGACAGAGAGCAAGTTAAGTTTAGTTAGTAGAGTTAGAATAGAGTTAGTCAGTTAAAACCCTGTCGCCCTTTCCTTTCCCCTGTCTAGAGTTTTTCTCCCTTAGAATCTTTACTTTGTTAGAATCTTTCTTCTTCCCCATTTAGGACTTTCCACGTTTCCCCTCAGATAGCTTTCATAGGATACTTTTTACACTTAATAAACTCTATAGCAACTTTTCTAAGTGTCTTTTCTTCCTGCGACCCAGCCTTAAGTTAGAGCCCAGCAGTTCCTGCTGAGATAGAACAAAGGCCATCTTGCCTAATCCTCAGCAGTTAGGCTACAGGTGTTAATCACCCCAGCCTGCAGTCTCTTACCCTCAGAAGTTTTTAGGATAGCACAAAGCTATCTACTTAACCCCTTGCTGGTCTTAAGGCTGGGATACTAGTGCCAGTCTCAGGCCACAGGATCCCTGACTGCAGATCAACACACAGCAGCAGCCCAGGGGCTACCTCGAGAAGAACCGGACGGTGGGAGGAGGAGAAGAAAGAAGAAGAAGCTGCATCTCTCTCTCTCCCCCTCGCCACCCCAAGCCGGGGCGCGCGTGGAGTGGCCCCCGGCACAATAGGTCCTTGGTGCCTATAGATAAATGTATCCTATAGAAGAAGAGTCAGACAGAAAATACAAAAGAATTCTGCTGTGTTTATAGGCTCATTTCCCTTAGTGAGCACTTCCTGAGACTGAAATGATATTCACACGCAATCTTCAGATACAGTGGTAATGCAGAACAATTTACAATGTTTGAAGTCAATTTTCTAATATTTATATTTACTAGCATTTTTAAAACAACAACACCTTAACATTGTCAGAGTGTCATGCATGAGCTACAAAAATGCTAAATGGCAAAAAAAAAAATAATGTTGACAGAATAGGTTTTGTATTCAAATAATAAGTGCATCAATATTGCCATGTTTATTTATTTGCATAAAATCAAATGATGAATACATATTTTCTCAGTACAGAGATTTTGATAAATCATGATTTTCATGAGATTACTGGGTTCTGGATAGTTTGTAATGAGTGACTCACTCACTATCCATAGGATGGAACCTCGCTGATTCAAAAGTTTCTAAAGACGTGATACTGAGGAATTACTAAGTATAAATTCAGATTTTTGCTGCCTTATGTAAAGAATAAACATTTCATGTGATTTACCTAATACTCATGTTAACATATTAACATATGTATATAAGAAGAAAATGAGCAAAACAATGCAAATAAATATATATTCATTTGCTTCTCAGCACAAGAGATCAATATTTCCTCCATGAAAATTTGCAATGGTTCTAGGCTGGTGTGTAAGGCATATAACACCTGGATGGAAGTCAGTTCTTTTTAGGGAAATACAAAACTTTTATGATGGAAAGAATGAAATCATTAGCAAGGTTTAATGTTTTGTTTGGTATTAGAACTGTAAGTAGTTTAAGGCAACATGATATGGAACTTTGTTTATTGAATACACAGAACATTTTAATGACTCTTAAGTATTGACAAATAGAAATTGAAGCATCCAAGTGAAGATGAATGGTGTCCTACACATCACATTTGTAGTCATCTTGAGTGTGGAATTTATAATGGGCAACTTTGGCAATGGATTCATAGCAATGGTGAACATCATGGACTTGGTCAAAGGAAGAAAGATCTCTTCAGTAGATCCAATCCTCACTGCTCTGGCCATGTCCAGAATTGCACTGCTGTGGTTAGTATTAGTGAGTTGGTGGCTATATATGCTCTACCCAGGACAATGGATGACAGAGAGAATTTTTTGGATAATACTCAGTGTAGATAATAACACAGAGTTATTGTGAGATTTGAATACTTAAAGAGTTTCCAATTTAAAATACATATATACGTACATACATACATACATACATACATGGAACACTATTATACATTCAGTTATACTAGATACATCTCAATTAATGGGTAGCCATCACACAAATGGCAGTAGCTCCCTATAGGTCTGTACTTACACAAAACAGTTCAGTTACTGTAAAGTGAACAGAGTCACTTTCTTCCTAGCTGCCTACTGCAGTTGTTAGCCTCTGACTTAGGCAGCCATTGTTGGAGTAGCTGCACTCAGACTATAAGTTCTTCTAATAAATACCATATAGGGACAAGTCTTTATTACTATACCCTGTCTCCAATACCAAAACCAACACATTTGAAAAAATAAATAAATTTAAGCTACATGAGCCATTCAGAAAAGCTGTACCACAAGTAACTTATACACAGATATTACTTGAGTCTTCTCCAAAGCCTGTTGTTACTTGCTACTGGAGAGGGTCTCCAAAAGACTTCTTTGGGGCTCCTGAATCCTATGAGTTTCTTGAGCCTCTCTACTCTCTCCTCACAAGACAAGCCTATGAGACAGCTGTCATGAGAGTCTTCTATGGGTGATCATACCTTCTTTGATTTAATCTATTCAATAGTCATGCCTAAATCAGAGAGAACAGCTACACATCTGGCTTCTAGGGTGGAGCTTGATTGGACACCTGTAATCTTAGCACTGTGGAAGTCATGGAAGGAGGATCAAAAACTCAAAACCATCATCCTCTGTACACTGATCTTGAAACCAGGCTGGGCTATGAAATCTTGACCCCACAAAAGCAAAAAGAAAAGAAACAAACCAAAATTTAGACTCCATAAAGTAAGAAACTGATATTGCTTATTTTAAACCATCAAGTTTATTTTTTCAATAGACCAGCCTTAAAAACTAACATAGTAAGAAAAACAACAAAAACTGAACAATTTAACAAAAGGCACAAGTATATTAAAATAAAATAACATACTCAAATTAACAGATACAAAATGTCTAAATTATACTAACTCTGTTTAATAAATGCTATTGTTAATCAAGTAGATAGATACATACCACAAGGCTATCTTTAGACTCAGATCATCTCATGATAACCAAATACTTTAGAAAATAAAATATAAATCCTGCAAAGAGCAAAAAGGAAAAGGGGGCATGGGATAGGGGTTTTTTCTAGGGAGGGGAAATGGGGAAAGGGGATGGCATCTGAAATGTAAATAAAATATAAAAAAATAAAAGAATAAAAAAATAAAAATCTCTTCAAACAAAAATAAAGGTAGTCAAAAATAAAGGTTAAAAAAAAGAATAACCTTTCACAAATACAGTAGTGGCTTTTTAAATTTCAAACCATCATTTAAGGCCAGTGTTTTCTCCATGTCATAAACAGAAACAAGCCTGGTGTGGCGGCATACATCTATCCCTAGCACTCAGGAGGCAACAGCAGGCAGACCTCTGCAAGTTCATCACCACTCTGGTCTACATAGTAAATTCCAGGCAAGCCAAGGCTGTATAGAGACCCTGCCTCAAACAAATACATAGATTAATTAATTAACAAAAAAACATTTTTGAAAGAGAGTTACATTGGCTAACATCCATAATTTTAACACCTAAGAGGCTAGAGAAAGAACATCTGAAATAATCCTGGGCTACATAGTAAATTCCAGACCCGTGAATGAACAGTGTGATACGCTGTTTCAAAAAAAAAAAAAATGAAATGAGGAAGAAAAGAAAGAGAGAGAAAACTACAGGCCAATTTGTTATAAATGTAAGCACAAAAATACTTTAAAAATATTACCCAGAAATAGGCAATGGAGAGGAATGTCATGACACATTTACATCGATGGCATTCATGAAGTTAGAGAATCTTATGTTGATTAGAGCATGTGCATCATTGACCTCATTAATTCTCACTCATAGATGCGAGCAATACATGAGGCCCAGTCCTGCTAAAGGAGCTACTGTTTTTCTATCGATTCTAGAGGAGAGGAAGTCCCTGACTTTCCTTCTGGAGCCACTACTGAGTTACTCTGGCTTTAGTGGATAGCCCTCCCTGACCAATCACTATTAAGAACAAATTCCTTGTAGCCTTGCCTACAGCCAGATCTTATTGAGGCACTTTCTCCTCTCAGATGACTTCAGCTTGTGGCAAGTTGACATAAAACTAGCCTGAACGATGATACATTAAAAGGAGTGAATCTTTGCTAAAATTCACATTTCAAGACTTACTTTGAGTATATTTTATTTGACCGTTGTCATCACTGGTGCACATTTATGACATGGATGTGGAGGTTTAATATATTTTGAATGTCAAGGACAAAAATAAACCCACAGAAATCATAAGATAATAACTGTTTCAGAACTAAGGAACAATAGAAAGGACGTTACAGTGAATGCATTGCATGATCCTGAACATAAAGAAATATCAATGATATAATCCAGAAAACTGACAAATATGAATTATGTAATAGAACATATCATGAAATTAAGACTAAATATTTTTATTTTTATAACTTTAGTATGATTCTATAAAAGAAGATGCTTGTCCCTAGAAAATATTTCTGGACAGTTTAGTTTACTCTTATGACTATTATTACTACTACTAATATTATTATTATCATTATAATTACTAGGCTTCATGAGACAAAATGTCCCTTGGTAGCACATCATGACCTTAAACATATTATGTAGTCTAGGCTGACCCCAAGCTCATGCACCTAAATATTATAAATCTAGGCCACCACATTCAGCTGGCTTCAGTGAATTACTATAACTGTACGGTTTCAACTTTTCAACAAATTGATCACAGAGAAAAAGTGAGTGGAAACACATATGGACTATGATGGCCATATGAGTCCCTTGAACTAGTCTAGCAACTAGTCAATATATTATAAAAAATTATATTTTGAGCAAATAGATAATTTTTAACAATAAAAAATTCTTACATATGCAAAAAATAACAAATAGTAATAACCAGCTAACAAGGAGAAACCCACAACTGCACAATATTGAAAGAGTTTGTGTGGTGGTGATGAGCTATGTGCACTATTTCTCAGGATTCTGTATTTGGTTCTGTGTGCCATTCGGGAAATATAGAGGGCATTTCCTCAGGGCTTGGAGCACAGGCATCCATTCTCCAGACACACGCTGCTCTGTTTACCAGGACAGAAGATTGTTTCTGCTCTGCTAAGTCAAATTTTAGAAAAACATTTCCAGCTCCTCACTCTATTTGCACAGCAAAGTGAGCCCTGTGATTAAAATTCCAGTCATTAAGTGGTCATAAGTCATCACAGAAAAACATCAAAATGATGGTGCACCGTCTTCCCACTGCACACTGGATTAGAAGATTTATCCATTCTCTCTTTACAGATACAGGGGTAGGGTCTAGCACAGTCATCAACACATATTCACTGAACTGAGTTAGGCACACTCTCTTACCTTATGTAGTGATGTCACTACTGAAAAATCACTATTAAACAAAGAACATAATGGGCGCTTAATGAAATTTGAAGCTTACATTGCTTCATGATGATTTTAATACAAAGTTTTTTGTCAAAAATATACAGGATATGGAATTACTCATAAGTGTATCACTACACATTTTTTATTTCCTCTAAACTTATACAAAAGAGGTCTTGGGCCAGTGACATGGCTCAGTGAGTAGAGGCCCTTGCCCCCAAACCTGGCAACCTAAGTTCAGACTTAAGATACCACACAGTAGAAGGAGAGAAGCAACTTCTTAAACTGTCCTTTATCTACACATGCACTGTGACGTGTGCATGCACAAGATAATACATCCACACAAATATAAAAATGTAATAAAAATAAAATAGACTAATAAAAATTTAAAAAATAAAAAATAATAAAAATAAAAAAATAGAAATAATCTCTTGATCACAACTCAACTCCTTGTCTATTCCACATTATTTTTTGTCAGCATGTTAAATTAATTTTCAGTATCAATAAGAAATAATTTAACACTAAAATTGCTTTCATCTGACATTTTGCAGTAAAGTCAGCTAAAAAAATAAAAAGAAAATGTGTGTGGCACACAGGACAAGGTTGCTACACTTGTGTTTGAAGGAGAAAGGGGGAGGTTTGGAATACAGTCACAAAAGAGGGTTTGTAACTGTTATTGTGGTTGTTGTCCTCTTTCCTCCCTCATATCACTAATGAGACCTCACTGACACATAGGGATTGACTGATTTTCCTGCATGCAACATAAGTGAAATCTCTGATGGATAATGTATTAACAGCACAACTGCCTTGCTGTGAGAAAAGTTATTTAAAATGTTGAAAAAAACAACACTAGAAAAGGTTAGGTAGGCCTCTAACTTCAGCATTTGAGAGGCTGAATAAGGAGCTGGTTATGGCCTATGGAACAAGACTTTGATCAAATATTAGCTAAAAATAAATTCTTAACACAATATATTTTAAAATGGGCAAGAAACAGATTTCTATACAGACTGGGGCTTCAGTAGAGCTGAGACTTCCAAAGTACCAACAGAGTATGGCAGCCAGTCGGCTTGGGGACTGAGGTGGTTAATATTGGGCTGTCTTTCTAGGGAAAAGTAGTGGTTTTGTTGGAACAGGGAGGATTAGCTAGGATTTATTGCACAGCCATAACCTATTGGTTATGAGATTAAAAAAATATGAGATTAATATTGTTACTTTCATAAGCATTGTGCCTATAAAACACAGTTAGGAATACAAGGCTTAGACTCAGTTCTTCTTTAACTTTTTTAACTGATTTGAGATGGGTAGCCTGTGAGTTAAGGGCCTATAGCAAATTCATGACTTTGAGTTTATTGTTATGGTGTTTTCTATATTTTATTTAGAAATAGCTGAGAGGAGTTAACAGACAACAGTCCAGATTGCCTTACGCAGATAGTTGGTTTTCAAAATGTGAGAAGTCCGCAGAATTGACTTTACAAACATTTCTGTATTAATGTTCATTTTGATTAGAGACCTGTCTGCTCCTGACAGCTTCCTGTCTTGGATTCTAAGAAGAAATTGAGCATCTTTGGAATTACCCCAGTTGTGGTGAGACAGCCACTAGGCAAGAATGGCCTCTTTTCATCTACAAAACAATTACTGTCCAGAAAAAAACACAATTTGCGAAATAGTTGACTGATTATATCTGCCAAGACAGAGTAATCAGCCCTTAATAATTCTGCTTCACTAGGTCTGTCAGATGATCCTGAGCCAGAATACTGAAGATTGGATGTTCCAACGTTTTATAGCATAGGGAGTGTCCAGGTGTTCAGCAGTCTTTATAAATTGGCTAAGTTTTAGAAGCTATGCTTTGTGCTTCCCGTAATTTCAGTTAACTCAATCATTCTGAATTTCTGACAGGGTTAAAGACTTATAGTCTCATAGCCAATCCCAGCTAATTACTTTAAGAGAAAGGATTTGAGAGGATGGTTTTTAACTGACATTCATTCTAAAGCCAAGAAAAAGCCAGGTTCAGAACTAAGTCTTTTAGTTAGGAGAGATGACAGAGGTTCTGTTTAGTCACCAAAATGATGGACTGGGTATTAGGTCTATCTTGTACCTTACTGACACAAATTGGTATAGTTATGCTCTAATTGTATTTTCAGAGAAAAGCTTTATTTTAATAGGAAGGGTGATATGTAGGAGGAGCTAAGGTGGGAGAAAGGAAAGGAAAAGGAGGAGTAAGGAGCGGAGGAGAAGGAGAGGTGAAGTGATGAGAGAGAGAGGAAAACATGGAGGCAGATGTTCGAGTGTCTCTGCCAGTCAAAGATAGTTGATATATCTAGGTTGGGTGTTGGATTACACTTCTGATTGTATTGGCATCTTGTTATTGAGCATTACCAAATTTATAAAGCCTTTGATTAACATTTTAAAAATAAGTTACTAATAAAAATAAAAAGATGGGTGCCCTATCCCACATGAGAAACTCAGGCTAGGGCTGAAACAGCAGTGATTCCCAAGTTAAACCACATAGAGTCAAGAATGAAGGTGCCTTATGGGCCCTCAAGGATGAGCTTGCCACTGGAAACCATGAGATCTCAGAAATCAAAGAGGCTCAAGGGCTGAGGATGAACCCCAGGCTGTGGGAGAGAGAAACACCTTAGCTTAGGTGGTTAACATCCCAGAGAGCCAATGGGTCTTTTTTGGGAGATTTAGGTGACATGGCTTGGGAATAAAGGCTCCCTGGCCCCCAACCCCATAGCAGTTAATAATAAGAGTCTCTACTTGTCCATATTGTTTATTGGTAGTACAAAATGGTCGCATTCAACTTTCTCAGGGTGGACCAGAGATTAAATACCTTTTGTAGGAAGGAGTGCTTGGGAAAGGAAGCTCATTGGCTAAACTCTCAGGGCCCATCTAGATACCTCATTAGCATGGAGAAGTCTGTCCTCTGAGCTTCATGACCAGTGGTCATGTTTTTATGTGGGGAGTTGTGGTCATGTGTTTCAGGCTAGAAACCTGGTCAGGAGTAAGTGAAATGCCCAGCATCCTCATGTGGGTGCCAGGGTTTCTGTACCTACTTGAACTTACCAAGTCCTGGCATGGTCCACTACCCCACAAACTCCCTTCCCCAAAGACTACTACCAAGACTCAGAGAATAGCAGAGAAGTAGTAGAATGCATGTGAGAATGAGAGAGACTGTATGATGGACTTGAATTCAGACACATCACACACCTTTAGTCTCTCTGACTAGAATACAGACATTCCTTTAGTATACACTTTTAATCAAAAACAATGAAAGTAAAGTTAGTTTGTAGAAAAAAGTAGCAATGTTTGAAAATGACATGTAATTGAGAAACAGGCAAAGAGACTAATCAGACAAAATGATAGGATACACCCAACTCTCACAAGAACAGAGAGGGAAGAGAGGCTACTTAAGAGTAGATCAGAGAGAAAGCATATCAGTTGAGTGCAGTCAGTGTGGTCAATGTACTGGAGTTGAATTCATTTGTGAGTTTGTTCATGTGCATTAAGTTGAGTCAGTTGAGTTCCATTGATCTCAGAGAGAGGTAACTGAGACAGTTTTACACGTACAGGAGGCTAATGAGACAGAATGGGCAAGAAGAACCAGAAGATTAGAACAGATTGCAAGAGTTAGTTTGAATCCAAGCAGAGTAATTCAATCAGAAGCTGTGAGGAGCCAGCTTGAATCAATCAGGTTGGAAAGACCAGAACAGCTGAGTTCAGAAAGAACTAGACACATTGAGCTTTTTCAGCGGTAAGCCTCTAAGACAACAATTACATCTGTTATATCTCATGAATAAGAGTTACATTTACAGCATATGGAATACATAATATATGGAGCGATGTTTTAGCACAGCCTGGGAACATTTTACTCTAAAGATGTGAAGGGATCCAAGAAGATTTAAGCTCTGAAGTCTTATACAAATCTAGTCTATTTACTTAACCATGTCTTCAATACATACTGAGAAGAAATGAAAAAAAAAGGCCATCACTGCTTTTGTACTGCTCACAGTTGACCTAATATTCACAATCATGTGAGCTCAGAAGACAGTATCACCAACTAATAAAAAGAAACATGAGTCTGAGACAGAACAAGGCATCTCCCAACAGCCTCAAAATTAGAAGTATATAAGAGAACAGGACACTGCAGCGTGTCAGGAAAAAAAAAAAAAATTAAAGTCTAGAGATTCTGACTCATCCCCTAACTGTAGGCAGGACAATGAACAAATTTGTTTACTGCATAATTAGTGTCTAAAGTTATTACTCAAACAGGGAAAAAAGATGTATACCAGTTACTCATTGTATGTCACCAATATTGCAACAGTTACTGTAATGATTTGAATATGCACGGCCCAGGGAGTGGCACTATTAAGAGGTAAGGCCATGTTGGAGAAAGTATGCCATTGTGGAGGTGGCTTGAGACCTCCTCCAAGCTTTCTGAAATCCAGTCTTCTTCTGTTTGCCTTTGGAACAAGATGTAGAACTCTAAACTCCTCCATTGCCATGTCTGCCTGCCTGGACACTGGCATCATTCCTCCTATGATTATAACAGATGGAACCTCTGAATATGTAAGCCAGTCCCAAATAAATTTGGTCTTGGTGTCTCTTCACAGCAAAGAAACCCTAAAAAATTACTAGCAGGAGTGAACCGAGTATTGTGAAGGGTCTCACAATGAGCTGCCAAGGGACCGAACACTCTAAAATAAAATAAATAAATAAAAAAAGCAAGAAAATTATCACCACAGTAAAAACACATCTCAAAAATAATTACAATTTTGTGTAGTATGGAAACAAGGAGATATTGTGCACAAGTGATACAAACAGACTAAAAATATGCTTTCAAAATTATGCATTTCTGCCTAAAATGCACCTGGTATAGAAATCCTGCATGAATGAAGTATCACAGGATGTTGAACTTTTTCAGCTTTGGCCTTGTATTCTGAATCCTCCCAACTCAGCCATGAAGAAGCTGGATGACAGGTATGTACTCTCACATAGTTCTGCAGGATCAAAAGTGCATATTTCAGAGAGCACTGGGGGCACAGACACAATCCAAGTACAAAACCCCAAAACTGGGACACGCAGTCCACCAAGAGAGCATAATTGAGAATGGAGAGGAAGCAGAGGGATAGATGTTCTTGAGAACTAGTAGGGAACCATGGCTGGGTTGGATCTGCATTATATACGGCTCCACCCTTAAAGGGCCCTATATGTCCATAAGTTTTCCTTAATTTCTATTTTTCTCTACTCAATCCTAAACACCTTTGTGTGTTGGGGGTGTTTCAAATGGTAAAGTCAAGCTGTCAATTATCACTAAATAAAATAAGTTAAGTTTTTCAGCTTAGAGTTCAATTCTGACAGTGTGTGTTGAATGAGCAGAAAAGGAGAAGGGAAGAGCAAAGTTTCTCTCATTTTCACTGTTAAACATAATTCTTCATTTACATTTTAGAAAATGCACAGCGGGGTTTACCCATTCCAATCCCCACTACGCTCTCTCATGCCCTCTCTCTGCAACTTTCTTCCCAGAAAGAGACTTCCTCTTCTGAATGACTGTTGTTGCCTTGTTGCATTAGATGTTGGGGATATTTAAAATACACACACAAACACACACACACACACACACACACACACACTTATTTTAATAATTGCATCCATAGGGATGCTGAGAACATTTTAGCGTAAATATTTTGTAAATACACTCTTACTGAAAATTTCTATTTTGTCAGTAAATCCCAATATTAATTATACTTTTCCATTGATTAAAAATAAGGAGATATTTGTCTCTAAAAACTTTGTAGAAGTCTGTGATACCAACTAACTGAAAATGTGCTTTCAAAATTGTAGTTTTCTGCCTAAAATGCACCTACTGCACAAAATCCTACAAGTATGAAATTTAATAGGATGTTGATGTTCTTTTGTTGCTTTTATACCAACTATTTAGACATTATTAAGTCTCTTGTCTCTCGGGTTCATGCTGTTTAACAAACTGATGGCTTTTGTACGACAACAGATAGACAAGCTTCAAAATGAAACCCATACAGGTCCATTATTACAGGCATCCATATCTGTATTGGTCAGGATCTGGCAGAGTCTCACAGGAGACACCTGTATCAGGCTCCTGTCAGCAAGCACTTCTTGGCATCCACAATAGTGTCTGGGTTTGGTGTCTGCAGATGAGATGGATCCCCAGATGGAGGTGGATGACAGGTTGTACCCTTACCCAGTTCTTCAGGGTCAAAAGTGCATCCTACAGAAAGCACTGGAGGCACAGACACACTCTAAGTACAAGACATCATAACTAAGGATGGAGAGGATGGAAAGAGGGATGGATGTTCTTCAGAACTGTTAGGGGACTGAGGCTGTTCTGGATCTCACCTGTATCCAGACCCATCATTAAAGGGGCCTAGACGTCAACACTGTTTTTCCATAAGCTCTATTTTTCTGTACAAAATACTAATGAGCATCGTTGTGTGTCTGAGGTGTTCACAGTGGGAAATTCAAGCTGCCAACTGTCACATCAACTACATTAATGCTCTCAACTTGGACTTCAACTCTGACATTGTGTTCAGAGTGAGCTGAAAAGGAAGACAGAAAAGTGAGAATTCCTCTTTTTCATTAATAAACAAAATTATTTTTTAGCATTTTCAGGAACTCACACCAGGGTTTACTCATTCCCATACCCCCTAGTCCTCTCATCCCCTTTCTTTCTCTGCAATTTCCTTCCCAGGAAGCTACTTCCCCTTCTGATGAATGACTGTTGCTGCCTTGTTGCATTAGATGTTGGGGATATTTAAGACAATTATAACTTTTTCAGCTGGAGTGTAAGTATTGTTTCTTCTGGACACTTCATTTTTTTAAGATTTTATTTCTTTAGAACATTTAGTGTTTCTTCAGACTCTAGTTTGTATGTATTTTTTAAAGGTTTCAGAATTTTTCATGACTAGAGAAACAAAAGCAAAACCAAATCAAAACCCCTCTTAATGAATTCTCCAAGGAGCTAGAACGTTTCTCTTCTCACTTCTCCATTCTCAAGAGCTTTTTTCTTCATCTCCCTTTGTTTTGATCTGCCCATTTAGCTTTCTTCTGTTACCAGCTAACTAGAAATAGGATTGATTATGGTTTTCATGAGGAACCAGTAGGATATTGTTTTCAAAAGTCAAAAGTTACAATACATAAAAACACGTGAATATAGACACTTAAAACACTTGCCTCTGTGGTCAGTTTTTCTGGATCCTTGAGTCTCATTAAGCCTCACTGGGTTCTGCAATCCTGAAGACTTATGAATTCTCGAATAATTCTCTGAGAATTCAGTTGAATAAGTGACCTTGTGGTCACTCATCTTGGAAGTAAATGGAGTATGGTTATTAATGGCTAAAACCTGGTCTTAAAGTGAGTGCAAGGACAGCCAAGGAAGGCTACACAGTGAAACCTTGACTTGGGAGGGCAGGGGAAGTACAAACACAAACATAGCCTTGGGTGATTTTTTTTTACATTGTAGTCAGTTTTTGTAATTGTTTTTTTAATTAAATATTTTATTAATTTACATTTCAAATGTTATCCCCTTTCCTGGTTTCCTTTCTCCAAGCCCCCTATCCCATCCTCCCTTACCCTGCTTCTATAAGAATGCTCCCCCACCTACCCACACATTCCTGCCTCACCTCCCTAGCATTTCTGGAGCATCAAGTCTTCATAGGACCAAGGGCCTCCCCTCCCACTGATGCCAGATAAGGCCCCTTGAGTCCTTCAGTCCTTCCCCTAACTCCTTCATTGAGATCCCTGTGGTCAGTCCAATAGTTGGCTGCAAGCATCCACATCTGTATTGGTCAGGATCTGGCAGAGTCTCACAGGAGACACTGTATCAGGCTCCTGTCAGCAAGCACTTCTTGGCATCCACAATAGTGTCTGAGTTTGGTGTCTGCAGATAAGATGGATCCCCAGGTGGGGCAGTCTCTGGATGGCTTTCAGACTCTGCTCTACTCTTTGTCCCTGCATTTCCTTTAAACAGGAGCAATTCTGAGTTAAAATTTTGGAGGTGTGGGGCATGCCTAACCTCTGGATATTGTCTCAACAGGCTCTCCCTCCCCTTTGTTGAGTATTCCAGCAAATGTCATCCCTGTGGAGTCCTGGGAGCCTCTTGCTTTCCTGGCACTTTTCTTGGACTTTCTAGTTGCTACCCCCAGTTCCTCATCCACCATTGCCACACACCACTGTTCAATTTCCTGACCCTTTGTACATCTCCTCCATCTCCTCCCATACCTGATTCTTCCCCTCTTCTTTCACCTCTCCTTCTTCTTTTCATCCCAAGTCCCTCCCACCCTCTACTTCCCTTGATTATTGTGTTCCCCCTTCTAAGTAGGACTGAACCATCCACACTTAGGCCTTCCTTCCTCTTGAGCTTCATGTGGTCAGTGAATTGTATCATGGGTGTTCCATGTTCTTTGCCTAATATCCACTTATCAGTGAGTGTATACCATGTGTGTTCTTTTGTGACTGAGTTACCTCACTCAGGATGATATTTTCTAGATCCATCCATTTGCCTGCTGATTTCATGAAGTCATTGTTTTTAATGGCTGAGTAGTACTCCATTGTGTAAATGTACCATATTTTCTGTATCCATCCCTCTGTTGAAGAACATCTTGGTTGTTCCCAACTTCTGGATATTATAAATATGGTTGTTATGAACATAGTGGAGCATGGGTCTTTATTACATGTTGGAGCATCTTCTAAGATATGACCAGGAGTAGGGTCTTCAGGTAGTATTGTGTTCAACTTTCTGAGGAACCACCAGTCTGATTTCCAGAGTGGATGTACCACCTTGCAATCCCACCAGCAGTGAAGTTTTCTTATTTCTCCACATCCTCGCCAGCATCTGCTGTCACCTGAGTTTTTGGTCTTAGCCATTCCGACTGGTGTAAGGTACAATCTCAGGGTTGTTTTGATTTGCATTTCCCTGATGGCTAACCATGGGTAATTTCTAAAGCTAAAGTTAAAATGTCCCCTCCAGAAAGGTACCTGGATCCAATGTTTCAGAAGGTGTTGGTGTGTGGAGTCTGGCTAATTCCTCTATTGATCCAAACTCCTTAATATGGACTGACTCTGATTTTAACTGAAGAAAAAACACCCTTTTCAGATTTCCATTAAATTCATTCATACTTCTAAAGATTACAGCATTTATTATCAGGAAATACAGAGAGAATTTAAAACTTACTAATAAATCGTTGTTCTGTTGACATGGCTTCTTTGTTCAAAATATTCAACATATGTAAAAATGTTAGGCAAAATAGGTGCCACCACATATCATTAAAGAAATTTAACTATCAATACAAATAGCAAAAAGTCAAAGATTTATGAAAAAAGAACCTTTGCTTTAAAATTATTTAGTAATTTTTATACACATGAATATAAAAATGTTCTGGCAGTCATTTCAGTTATACATGACTATCAGTTTCCCAGGGGAAACAAAACTTTCAAAAGAATATTTGAAAGCTATTACTGTAGGTGATCCAAGCCAGATAAATAAATATCTTTTGAGTTAAAGCCCTAAACAGCTGAGATCTGAACCTCTCCAGCCACATTCTATACATTCCTCTCCAGGGTTGGACCTGGAAAACAGATTCAACTAGGAAAGGGCAACTACTGAATTCAACTACTGAATAGAGTAACGCAGATGCAGAAAGACAAGGGCCACATGTTCTCTTGCATCTGAGGCTCCAGGCTTCAAGTATTCAGACATTCTACCTAACCTGGAGTAACTGCAACAACCAGTAAATTAGAAAGGGAGCTTTGTGGGAATGTGGTGTGGGCACAACAGACAGGGGCATTGGAGGTTGCAACCTGAAATCTAATCCCCAAATTATCCCATGTGCACGATCATTTCACATATAATATTCTAGTATATGATGTTGCCAGAAGACTCTCTATGAAAATAAATTTTGTCACTATGCAGTCATTAGCTAATGCCTAATGCCCATAAAGGATATAATCTGGTAAGAGATGCCAATATATTATAAAATGGTAAATATTTGTAACTGACTTTCCCCCTTACATTAATAAGTCAAATAATTGTTAACAGATAATATAGAAAAATGCACGTGAAACTATTCCTTTCTAGTTATTTAATTTATGAAGTTTTTTGAAATTATTCAAAATTTCTATTATTGGTTGAGAAAAGGGAATCTTTCCATTACCGAATTCTTTTAATTGGTGTATGTTATTGTTAGTGGGGAAGGGGTGCACGCGTGTTCAAAGGACAACGTTAACTACTAAGTTCTCTTATTTCACCTTTGTGTGAGTTCCAGGGATCAAATTCAGGTGGTCAGTTGAGCTTGTGTAGCAAGTATGTTTTCACACTGAACCATCTGACTAGGCTCCTGTTATGACTTCTTCAATATGGATAACATATAAACATATGACCCAGCTAAAGAGTAATGGACTGCATAGATTCCTTTACCTTAATTTCTCAGTACACAAGTGACAGCATAATCCCAAAGAAAATAACCATTGATTGCCAAACTCCTGCTTTCTCATGCTACCAGAGTTGATTTAATGTAACACAGCCAACAGGACTTCCCCATGTATTCCACTCTCAAGTCACAACATACTATAGAAATCCTTTAGAGTATGTATGATTGATCATGTATAGAAAAAAATCATAAAAGCAGCTGTTATTATGTCTCAACAAGAAAGTTATTCTGGTGGAGGGACTTGACCCACTAATTGGGGGAGAAGTTAGCCTTTCCTGGACTGCACCTCCTAAGAGGATCTAAGAGGAAAGGCAGAACTGAATCACCTCTGAGTGATTTTCTGCACCTCCTCTTATCAAAAGCAAAAAGAGGAAATTGTGTAATGAAAGCTGACTCTGACAGAAATTACACAACCAATGTATCATGCTGCAATAAATGGCCATAATGAATATTTGAAGACCAAAATGATGAACACCCCTGCAGAGAAAGCAAAACCAGTGTCCTTAGCAAAACCACTAGGAAAATGAGGGATTAAAGTTTCTAGGTTCCTAGCTTTGTAATTGGCTCTTGTAAGTTTTCTATGTTACTATTTGAAAAAAATTAAAATTACTTCTTGTTTTTTAAATTATGGTTATTACAGCTAAGTGTGTTTTAGGAATGCCTTCAAAATACTCATATGTCCGCTGTGAAAACCTTGCTATATATCTTTCTAGGTTTTTAATTCATAAGATAATATTCATTGTGAACATTGATATCCCTACAAAAGTGGTAATCTTATTACTATTGTTTTATGGTATGTTAAATCCTAGAAACTGAGCATGCTCAGCAAATACTCTTCCATTGAGATATACGTGGTAATCGTTTTGTTTTGGGTTTTGGTTGTTTTGTATTATGTAAGACAGTTGTTATTTATAAATTTATTTATATATATTTAAATTATATTTAAATTATAAACTATGTATCCCAGGCTGCCTTCAAACTCTCAGTGTGCTTGATTCATTCTCTTCAGTGCTGACATTACAGCTGTATACCACCACACCAATTTGCACCATGTTTCTGATTGATCTTTTATAATATACAATAAACACTTCTACATTTTATAAATATTGACCTCCAGGATTTTTAAAGCCATATATAATTATTAATCACTTGTATACAACATAAATTAAGTAATTGTGTAACCCCTATTGTTGAACATTTAAATTGTTTCGACTGTTTGGTTCTTATTAGTTTAAACTACATGTGATATACTGTAGAATATACTTACAAAGACAGCTTATAAATGAAGTTATGAAATTATAGCAGATATACATTTTAGAAACTATTATATAGATTATCACATGACCTCTAGTTCATTTATAGTCTACCATTTGGATATAAAGATAGTCACTTTTTTTTTCTTTTAGAGATGAGATAAGGTAAGTTTTTCTTTTATGAGTTTTGCCCATGGGTTTGTGACAATAATTCCTGGAAAGAAGTTGTGTCAGCAAAGATTGATTTACTAATTAAACTAGAATGAAGTTGTTTAACATTATAGGTTGAAATTCGAATGTTGTAAGTCTAAGATCTAATAACTTTATCACAGGCTAAGTCTAAGTCCCTAAATAGCCAGTCCTTATCCACCTATATCAGAATTAACATCCTGTCCCTAACAGAAGAAAACTTCTTGAAATCTATTCACTTAGCAGACCACTAAGCTGTCACCAATCTGAAAGACAAGAATATCCTCTGATGTTCTTGGAATTGCTTCTACATTGGAACATGAAGCCATAGTCACTCAAAATGGCTCCAAAATAAACTTTCTTATTCCCTTTAGGATAAAAGCTGCTTTTTTGTATCAATAGGTCTTATTCCAAAACTCTTGCCAGTGAGGCCTCACATTCTAACAGTGAATGCTGAAAACTTTAGAAACTTCATTCAAATGTGGGTATGGTTCAGAGAAGGGCCTTGCTTCAGATATTCATGTTTGACCCCAAGCACCAAAATAATAATAATAATAATAATAATAATAATAATAATAATAATAATAACAACAATAAAAAGGGGGAAGGAAGACTATTTAATTTCTAGAGTGTGTTGCCATGAGCCAACCCTGTGAGAATATGTTCAATCTCTCCCTAAACTTTATGTTAATCTGATTGTAGTTTTTCGGTCCTGCTGGTTTGTTTTTAATAAAGCCAATTTAACTCGCTCTTCAAATCAGGTGACAGAGGTTAATGCAGCACTGAGGGAATGGGCTGGAGGACGGAAGTGTAGCTGATGATGCAAACACAGTCCTGACTCCCACTTAACAAGGCTACAGGTGACCCTCCTGCTTCTCTCTTACTTAGCTAACTTCTAGCCAGACTTCATTCCTCACTCTTAGCCTTCACTCACAGCCACCAGCAATATTTCCTCCTGTTTCACAATCTACTCATATTCTCACCAAGAGGCTATGCCGCCTAAGTCTTACATGACCACCAGTTCCAGTCTTACATTGTTTGTAGACTTAAAAATAACTTTAAAACTTTTATTGCTATGTAATATGTTTAAACATATGCATGCCATGAGGTATGTGTTGGGGTCAGAGGATAACTTTAGGGAGTTAGTTCTTTTCTACTAGCATAGATTCTAGTGATCAAATTGAGGGAAGTCATTAAATGTGGCCAGTGCTTTTACCCACCGATAAATCATACAGGTCGCCTTTATGGTCTGTAATCCCTGATATCTTAAGTTACCACTCAAGTCTGCAATTGTCATACATCCAAGGTCCCTGGACATAACTCACAGACATTAACTCAACAGTGTAAACAAAAGTCCTTTGAGGCAAAAGTCCTTTGTGAATGCTTCCAGAATGCCTACACACACACACACACAGAGAGAGAGAGAGAGAGAGAGAGAGAGAGAGAGAGAGAGAGAGAGATGAAGAGGAAGAGGAAGAGGAAGTGGCAGTGGAGAAGCTATAGTGCTGAGAGAGTGATCAACACTTCAGTGACCTGGGTGCAGGAAGATGCTTGTGTGGTCTAAGTTTTCCAAAGGAAAATTTGAAAAAGTCAGCTAATTTACTTAGGGATACCTTATAACTAACTTTGGGCCTATAAACAAAGCCAAATGAATGCACTGAGTATGGATACAATGAGGACTCAGAAAGGTCTGAGTTTTAGCTTGCCACCAAGCATGAGTCAGGGAGCAGGTGAGTGGAAACACCAACTTGGGCTCCTATGACTTCATGCAAGTCCCATGATTCTCATGCTTTGACCACAGTAAAACAGAAGAGCCAGTTCTCTTCAGGGTTGCTGTGAAGGTTAAGTAAAATGCACAAATAGTTTTTTGTTGTTGTGTTTGAGACAGGGTCTCATTATGAATCCCTGACTGACCTGGAACTCACTATGTAAACCTGGTTGACCTCAAACTCATCTAATCACCTGCTTCTGTCTCCCAAGTTGTTGCCCAAGCCCTCAGCCCCATGGAATGGTCCTTGGAGGTAGAACGTAAGAAGGAACAAAACCAACAACAGACTCCAAAAGTCAGGTAAGAAGCAGAAGCCGACTCTCATTTATTGTGGGATTGAGGTGTGCCTTTATATCCTCCACCAATACCCCACTGGTCCATGACCACTTGTCCCTTGTCTAGGTCATGTCTTCATGTGCCAGGTAGATCTTAAAGTTGTAAAAATGAGGATGCAGCTATTGTGCATGTGTGGGCCATGATGGGCTGCCAGTCAGGGCATGCAGACTCATTCCTCCCACACCAAGTGATGGGGATAAAGGTATGAGCCAAGCCAGGCTTCACAGAGTTTTCAATCATAACCCAACAAATGGATAGTAAGTTGCATTCAACATTCAACATTGTTATTTGCTGTCCAATATTATAATCTTTCTTTCGCATATAATTTTGGGCAAAACACTAAATATTCAAACCTGTGTTTTCACATGGTCATCAAGAGTGTGTCACCTACTTCCTGGTTTAGAGTAATGGTAATCAGGAATATAGACAAAAGCTCTTAGATTTCAAGAGAACTTTTTCTTTTTCTTTCTTTCTTTCTTTCTTTATTTATTTACTTATTTATTTATTTATTGAGCATACTAACCTCCTGAAGCTTCTCTAAGATGATGAGCTAGGTTTTCTGCCAAAATACGTCAGAGTGCATGTGTATGGAAAAACAGAACAGGGAGAGTACCTGAATAACAGTGAGGAACTGAGAGACCAACTATTAATGCCAGCTGGCAAAAATAAGACCACTACCACAACTGTGAAGACAAATGTGAAGCAAACTTTATGAAAATACTGATAGGATGATATATGATGGCCACCATAGCAAGGATTCCCAGAAAATGGCCACAAACTATGTTAGTCGGGTGCTTATAAAGGCAAAACCCACAAGGGTGTTGTACTAAGTACTTCCTGGATTTGTTCACTGGGAGCAATCTCGCATCTTGACGTCCTTCCTGTCTAAATACCTCCTGCCTGCATGTCACCAAGCACATCCTATGCAGTTGAGGAAACCACCTTTGTTTACAGACATGAAAAACATGACTCGTTATCTTACCGAAGCAATTGCTCACAACATTCCAGGAAGTTCTCTGTCTTTGGGTAAGTGGGGTTTACAAGTTAGAGCATTGTCGCTTTATAGATCTCTTTAGCCCTCACACTACAGCAGGGAGCCACTGCTGCTCTAGAAAATTCCTGTTCCCTGCCTCGGATTCCTGGGTTTGTGTCACTCTGCCCCTAGAAATACTAATTGTGGAGAGCAGCGGTAAATGGTGACAGCATCCGCCATTGGAACATGGTGCTGGCACTGGCACTCGTGAGTAAACAAGTAAAATTGCGAATGTGCAAGTGGTGAAGGCCCGCCAAGTCAACGCCCAACCCAGGGCATCATACGGGGTTTGAGCAAACAGCCAATCAAATATGTCCACGCCACCCTAGGGTGTATATAAAGCAGCACCATCTTGGCTCCCGCTCTCTCTTCCTCCGCACATGGTAATAAACAGTTGCTGCAGAAGGATCCTGGTGCCCGTGTGCGTTCTTGCCGGCGAGACGATTGTGCGGGTCACAACTAATGATGCTGAGACCTTTTTACATCCTGTTTGTTTATTTATTTATTTGGGTTTTTTTTTTTTTTTTTGGTTTTTCGAGACAGAGTTTCTCTGTGTAGTCCTGGCTGTCCTGGCACTCACTCTGTAGACCAGGCTGGCCTCGAACTCAGAAATCCGCCTGCCTCTGCCTCCCAAGTGCTGGGATTAAAGGCGTGTGCCACCACTACCTGGTTTACCTTTTTACATCCGTCTGACCTTTTTACATCCTTATCTCTGCTGAGGGGGTACCATCCTTACCACAGAGGCTAAGCACATGCACTGGGCACACTTCTTTGTGCTTTCTGCTTATTGTTTGCTGACTCTACCATCATGCAAAGACTGTGAGCAGGAACTCCAGAGCTGTTTACTTCTGTGACCAAAGTATGAACAGGAGATGATGGGGTACCTACCAGTGCACTTGATGAAGGAGGAGGGTAGGTAACAAAACTGCACACAGAATGGGTGACCTTTTTGGTTCTGTACAAAGACAGGAGGATGCCCATAACTATAAAGCTTCCTCGTTGCTACCTACAACTAAGCTCTGAACTTCTAGAGAAATGTAAACTGTTGAAGAGCACAGGTATCACTGACTGACATTCCTACTGTGGTTTGGGGTTTTTTTGTTTTGTTTTTTTGCTTTTTTTTTTTTTTTGACCAAAGTGCAGCACAAAACAGGAAGTATTGAACTTAACCAGATAATAAAAGATAGGTGAGAAGTTTGAAGATTTTGTTTTTCTGAAGTTTTTCTTCTAAATTTATTTTTGTGGGAAAAAAAACCTGAACATATGCATACACGTATACACTCATTTCCCTGACTGCTTTGCTGTAAAAGTCTTTGTGAATCCACAACTGCCTAGTTCTTTATGTTGAGACAGCCTCAATCCTAGTCCCACATTAAAACCTTCCAGTCAGACCCTCAGACTACAGTGCCGTCATTACACAGCTTCAAGCTTTTCCGGCCCCAGGCTGAGGTGAGGGACACCTGGAGTAGCCACCAGCCTGAGGAAAAGATGGCTGATTCACTTGATTCACTTCAAGGAGCAGCTGGTCCTGGTCAGAGCCCCACCTCTTGGTACTTCTGTCTTAAACTTTCACAACACTTGCAATAGGGTAAACTTCACTGCTCTAAAACCAGGAAGAGCTCTAGTTTGAGATTTCCTGTGCCCAAAACCACTCCATATATCCCCAAATTTCTAATCACAGCTGTCCTAACACTCTGCATTATCACCCTACCCACATAATCCTTGAAGAGCCTAAAGCATTGAGACTGACAAAATCTGAAAGATGCTTCAAGAACTCAGTAAGAATAATGGGGCCTTAAGAAGGGTTTCAGGTATATTTGGGCTCTGTGTCACTCAGAGATAAAAATCCACTCACAGGTTACAAGAGAAACAGGGGCTGTAGAGATGGACAGGTGGTTAAGCTGCTCTTCCAAAGGACTCGAGTTTGGATCCCAGCACCCACAAGAGGACAATTCTAGTCCTAAGAGATCCAACACCCTCCTCTACCTCTGCAGGCACCAGGCATACAAAACATACATGCAAGCTGAACACTCATACAAGAAAAATGAGCCAACAAAAAAAAAAATGTAGAGAGAGAGAGAAAACAGTTAAATACTGTTCCATATCTAAGTTTTACTTCTTCAGTCCACGTTCTCTCCATATCATAGTTCGGAGAACTGAGGCCATGCACACCCTGAAGACTCTGATCACCTCCTCGACTCCATTCCTCATCATCTGGGGAGTCTGTAGGTTCAGCACATCTCTCCTACAGCATTCTGCGTTTTGAGACAGGGTTTCATATAGCATAAGGTAGCCTAGAACTCACTATGTTGACAGGCATTGAGTTGACCCTTCAGCATCCTCTTCCTACCCCTGGGGTTAAGCTGGGTCACCATGGCAACTCTCAGGTCACTGTTTTACCTTAGTTATTTTTCTTATTTTGAAGGGATGTTTTAATCTAGTTCATTATTTATTAATTATATGATTATTAAAACAATTGGATTAGAGATGAATTTCAAGATAAACAGTCCTCCCAGTTCCCAGTTCCCCCACATTTAAAGCAACAACAAAGAGTCTAATACCAGGATACTGAAAACAATTTCAGCAGTCTTTTGTAGTCCTATTGAAAATGTTCCCAGAGACCCAGCTTGACACTGATTGCTCCCTTGCCTGCACTCTTACCTGCAAAGTAAAAATGAAACATGTTCCGATTAGTAAGGAGTGGGGAGGGGGAGCTTGCAGAAAACAATAATCCCCACCAGTTCTCTTTACTGTGCTGTGTACTGCTTTGACTACACAGTTAAAATGTATATATTCATATATGTGTAATTGTCAATGAAAAATTTAATCAATTTTTAAGACTTCAACCAAAAAAGAAAAATGCTAACAAATGAAATAAAAGTTAACACACTGTAGAAGAGACTGCTAGATGCGCTGGATCCCGTAAAAGGAGAGGTGACGAGCAGAATGAACACTTGGAAGGTGTGACTATTGTATAGCAAGAGCATCTTTACTATATGGTAAGGTAAAGGGGAATATACGTCTGCTGACAAAGTCCAGAGAAAGCATCCTCTCATGCAAAACTATCGCCATACAATACTTTTCTAATGAGTATTCTATTGGCAGCTTAAAATCAGTACGAGGTAATTCAAACGAAGTGAGAAAAAAGTAGCAGAGAGCTGGCCGTGGTGGTATACACCTTTAGTGGTAACCTGAGGAGGCAGAAGCAGGCAGATCTCTGTGAGTTTGAGACCAGCCTGGTCTACACAGAGCTCAAAGAAAGCAAGATGAGAGAAGGAGGAAGAAAAGGAAGGGGAAGAACAGGTAGAGGAGGAAGAAAATTATACCAATATCAGTGTTAACAGAGATAACAAGAGAAGAATGGTAGAAATTTCAAAAGACTTGGGAAACACGAATGACCTGTTTCCAATGAGTCTAAACATAGGCATGCACTCTCCAGATAGCTAAGACAAAATTTTGCATGACTTTGTAAAGCTTAACTCAGCTCCTACACACGTGTACACACATGCTTAAGAATAAGATAGGCCAAATATAGGGTGCTGACTGTGTTTCTCCAACAACTTAGGAAAATATTTAAACGTGGAGTATCCCAAAAGGGCTTGTGATAATGTTAAAAAAACAAAAAACAAAACCAAAAAAACTCAAACCTCTGTAGAAAAACAAAACAAAACAAACAAACAAACAAACAAAAACCTCAGTAAGTTTCACAAAGGTGTCCTATGAAGTATATAAGCAGAAGAGTGACAGAGTGACTCTGTGTACTTTCAGCAGCTGAGATGTGGCTGTGTGTTTTCAGTCAAGGGGGCTCTGCTCTAAGCTCTACCAACCAGAACAACTTAACCATCCTTAACTCAAGTCACTGATTCAGCCACAAAAACAAACAACTATTCTACATCCAGGCTTTGGTGCGTTTTATTAGAGCAAAAATTTCAACAAAAAGTGGTTTTTATTTACAGAATCAATTATATATAGGAACTGTCTACTCTATGTGGAGCCAAGAAATGAAACCCAGGTAACCTGTTTTTTTTTTTCATATATTGAGTTTATATACAAAAGTTTCACAATCAAAAAAATCCCAAAATTGTCAATAGAAAAACCCTTCCTTTAATTAAATATATAAATAACCGCAGAAACATCCAATTCAAATTGGCTTAATCTTGAAGTGTAGACCAATGAGGCTGAACACTAAGCATTTCAAGTCTTGTACCAAATAGTAAAATACACGGAGGCCTTCGGGATCCCTAAAATTTAAAAAAAGCAAAAGTTATCTTTTGTTCTGTATGAAACATAATCTTATAAATTCCTAAAACAAAAGGAAACCCTTGTACCAATTAAGTTTATAGACTTAAGGAAAAAGGAATACTCTTGCTGACACTATAGTGAACAAGCTGAACAGCTAACACTTCTCTCATCTTGTAGAAAGAATGGAGTTCACCAGCACTCACTGCTCTCTGAAGAGAAGTGCACCGACTTAGAGACCCAGCAGAGGACAGAGCCACATCCTCACCAACTGTAAGAATATATTTACAGGTCTAAACATTGGCTGTTCGTTGTAAACACAGATGCACAATAATTATTATGCATTCATTCCTTTGCCTTTCTTTAACATTTATTTGAAGCACCTACTATGTCCTGGGCACTATGCCTACTCTGAAGACAGATCCAGGTTCTCATGCAGCAAATACTCAAGTTCTGATTTAGGGCAACAGGAAGCAATGGAAGCATTATGGGGACATTTTGAGGGAAAGGAGCATGAAGAAATGACTCAGTGATTCAGGCCAGCAAAGCTTCAGTATGTGCTTCAGAGAACCTAAGGACGCTAAGGTGGTTCACACTGCCTGCTGTTCTTTTCAGTATGATAGAATATGGGCCCAATGAAACAGTTCTTTTCCATTTTCTGACATAATAGCAAGGTTTTTTAATAAAAACAACCAACATAAGTGAGGTATTATTGTGCACACTGCTGAAATGAGTACTTCAGACAGTGAGATATTCTGTTTACCTCTCTGACAGACAAGAAAGCAAGTGTTTAACTACTTAAAAGTCTGAACACTAAACGTCCTTGGCTAACAGCCGGCAGCTCTGACATGAGCTTCACTAATGAGTCAAACCTGCTGAGCCAAACTTTAATATACTTACTTTGACTGATTTACATCAATAAGAGAACCTATTTTTGATGTGGTAAAAGAAATGTGTTCATCCCCAATTACAATTTCAAGTTCCTGGAAACAAAAGAGTAGAGAAATGTCATCAATATAGAAAAGTCTACCCCAAAGACACCTATATTCATGCTACAAAGAAGTACAAACTTTCCAGAACTTAATAGACAGGGAGAGAAATTTAATCTTAGGCAAGCACGGTGATACATGTTTATAATCCCAGCACTCCAGAAGCAAGGCAGGAGAACTATTCAAGTCTAAGGCCAGCCTGCTCCACAGAGAAAGTTCCAGACCAGCCAGGGCTACACAGAGAGACTCTCTCCAAAAACCAAAAGAAATTAAATTTGCTAACAGAATTTTCTTAATGTAACCTCATCGACTGTTCGTGATCAATAGCCTCAGTTTCAGGACCGGCCCAGAACTGCTTTCCAGAACCGTCATGATAAGGTTCTGGAAAGAAATGTTTCTTGTGATGTTGCTAAACATGAGAGCTGTCACATTAAATCATGTTATAGAAATTATTACATAATACAAATCCGTTTAAAATATCACAAAATGTATTTTCTCTTTATGTAAGTTTCTGCAAATATATGACCTTAACAGTAGCTACAGCTTTAGCAACCCCCATGCATCAGGCCCGACTGCTAGGAGATTACAAATACTCGCTGAAATCCCTAAAATACCTTTAAGGTTATATTCTTTACGAGCCTTATTTCACAAATGTACAGTCCTAATCTATGAAGCATAGAACACACAATGATATCAACAGCCAGGAGGAACACTGGCTCTCCATAACACTAATGTTCCCACTTAGAGACTAATACTCTTTGAAACTCAATAAAAACTAGAACCTATAATCTGGAATATAATCTAGTTACTCCGGTATCATTATCATCATACAAATTTTATCTGTACTCTTATCCAGAAATCTAAAGCTAATGAAGAGGCTGCGTATTTAATGAATTTTTACACTAAACTCTCAAATAGATGCTATTAAAGACAGTCCCAGCTATTTAATCAAAAGGCTTAACTATATACTTCATGAGACACAGCCAACTGAGAATTAGCTAAGATTCTCCAATGGTCACAAAGGCTTGGTTTAACTGTCCAGCATCAGTGTCTGGAATATACAGACTATTCCCTCATAGAGAACATATCACCACTGCAGAGATATGAGCACTGGCTCTCCCCAGATGAAAAACATTTTTATACATAATTCAACCTTCTCTGTATCTAAGAATTGATATATTGATATATATTGAAATAGAATTTATTTTTCTAGAATTGATGTCATAAATGTTACTAAGGTAAAGATAAATGGAAAATATCAACATTTTCTGATGTATATTACAAACCCACCCTGTGAAAGAGTATATCACTTATTAACACAGACAAATCTGCAGGTTACATCCTCCTTTTAGACAGAAGCAACTTTCATAGTTTTAAAACATCCCACCGCTCTCTGTGGACACAGATGCCCAGTGACTACTATGCTAACAGCGATATTCCTGTAACTCGGGTTCCCGCAGGACACAGACCACTGCCTCTGCTTCCCTACGCCATGCTGTACACTGTGTCCGTGCCACAGAACAGTTTCAGTACTGCTACTTTCAGCATGTACTAGATCTCTGCAGATCTTTCTTCCAGTCACGAAGACTGGCTCACATAAAGTACAATCCTCAGGAACACACGGAAGTGAGATTAAATGCTTCTTTCTCTCCACCTTGTATCTTATTTCTCCGGGAGTTGAAAAGACCCAATTCAGAAACCCAACTGTCTATACAGAGTGAAATTGGGCCTGCCGAGTTCTTTAGGAGCACTTTGAGAACTATCAATTATTCTGAAGGGAATGTAAGAGGCAAACATAACGGTTCACTTAAACAAAGAAATCCATCAGGTCTCTCTCTGGAGTACTCAAATACATGAATTTTAAAAAACAAAAAATTGGAGAAATTGAATTGCTACACTCAATGAAGAGAACCACAACTTTCAAATTTAGCGAACAATGTTGTACATACTTATAATAGAAATAATTAACAATAGCTAATTTATAATAAATAATTCCTAAGTGTCAAAATACACCAACTTTCGCTGGACAAGCTAGAAAAAAGATGTAGAATACTGTCTAAAGTTAGAGCTATGTGCTAACACCTATAGAAGCTGTTGGTAGCAAAGAAAATGAAGCTAAGGGCTGGGGGTGGGGAAGGGGTGTAACCTGGATGGAGCATTTGCTTGCCTGGCATGCATGAACCTTGACTTCAATCTCTAATACCAAAATAAAAACATTTAGAAAGAAAATGAAGGTATATAATCAAAGTTTCAATAAGAAACCATCTGAAAACACAGTAATTCCATTACCAGCTTTGACTCTATCCACTTAAGGCACACGAGGCACAGACCTGCCGGCCAACCCTGTCAGGGGGCGGCCACAGAGCGTCGTCCTCTTTTGTAATTTCACTGTCGTCAATAATTCTCTTCAGTTCTTCCATTACACTCTTGTGGACATAGGCCTGAAAATCAGTTACAATAAAATCTTTGAACGTCCGCCTTCCCACGGTTCAGCAAGGTATAACAAAATCAGGTTACAAGTCCTAAATATCCAAACAGAATAGGAGTGGAAACTGATTTAATCCCAAAGCAGCAGAATGAAATTCGTCCTTCTCACACATGCTACTCTTTCTACACCCATGCCCTTTACCACTCACTGTGCCGTCTTCTCACACAAGCTGCTTTGGGGCCCCATATTCCACCAGGGGAGCGGGGGCACCGGGCAGCTTACAGTTACTGGGTCAGTATCAGGGCTGTAGAGTGAGGGCACAGCACAAGCACAGATGAGCTGACATTTGAAGCCCAGCCACTACATGCCTTTCATTTAAAATTTACACTTCATAAAATGAATTAAATGATACAAGGTTATCAGTATTAAGGTTGACTCTTTTGTTAAAAAATCACTAAAATGAGAACCACCAAAATGGCTCAGTGGGTAAAGGCAGCCAAGAGAAAAACACCTTCATTCAACCACTAGAATTCATATAGTAAGAGAAAACCAATTTCTACCAGCTGTTCTTTGATTTCTACCATGCATACTACGTTACATGTGCACCACCATACAAACACACAATAAAAAAGTTTTAAAAAATGCTATAATCATATGTAATTAAAATAGAAACCTTTCTATCTATAAATTAGTTTCTTCTTGAAAAAGACCCTTGAAATAACTTCAGTCAATACAGACAAGATAAATGAACAAAATGAAAAAAGTAGACATTTAAAAAGAAGTTAGCCAGAAGCAGGTGGATCTCTGAGTTCTAGGCTAGTCTGTTTGGTCTATACTGTGAATTCCAGAACAACCAGGGCTACAAAGTGAGACCCTGTCAAAAGAAAGAAAAGAAAAGAAAAGAAAAGGAAAGGAAAGGAAAGGAAAGGAAAGGAAAGGAAAGGAAAGGAAAGGAAAGGAAAGAAAATAAAGGAGAGGAGAAGGGAGGAGAGGAGAGGAGAGGAGAGGAGAGGAGAGGAGAGGAGAGGAGAGGAGAGGAGAGGAGAGAAAAGAAAAGAGAGAGGAGGAGAGGGAGGGAGGGAAGGAAGGAGGGAGAGAAGGAAAGAGGGAGGAAAAGAAAGAGGGAGGAAGAGAGAGAAATAGAGTAAAAGAAAGACAGAGAAAAAGAAGGAAAAGAGAGAAAAACAGAGAGAGAGAAAGAAAGAACAGAACTTGCCTCTTTTCTGATCATCACGTCATTTTTGTAATTGCTGTTGTTGGCATATCTAAGCTTCCCTGTATGGAGAGAAAGAAAGAACACTATGAGTAATTTTAAAGGTAAAGACAATTTCATAATCCCACTTTTATTAGTATATCTACTTTCCTCATGGACGATCAATGCTAAATAATAAATATAAAAGCAGGCTAGTCATTTTTAAAATATTCCATACCTTCAACATAAAATGGGTTAAGTTTGTTAAGGTCTGCTTCCCTCCCTTCCCCCTCCCCCCCCCCCCCCTCCCCCCCCCCCCCCCCTTTCCCTTCTTCCCTTTTCCTTTCCCCCCCCCTCCCCTCCCCTCCAATCCCCTTCCCTCCCCTTTTCCCTTCTTCCCTTTTCCTTTCCCCTCCCCTCCCCTCCCCTCCCCTCCCTTTGAGACAAGATCTCACTGTGTAACGAGGTTGGCAGCCTTGAACACACAGGGATCTATCCATCTGCCTCTGTCTCCTATGTATGGGAATTAAAGTTGTGTAAAACAAACAGTTTTATTTTCTTAATCTAGCACTGGACACGAAGTGACTGTGTCTAAGCACTAAGTATTCTCTTCAGTGTGATGAGTTAGTGCTAACATTTCATCTGATCTCTAAAGGAATTCTAAGAACAGGTTTCACCTTCTCACCTCTTCACACGAGATAAAAGCAACTTAAGCAACTTGCTCAGGATCACACAGTCTCAAAAGTTCTGTTTTACATCACCTCTTTCTCTATTGCTCCAAAATGTTCTCTTAATTCTTTTCCTTCATATTACTGTATAATAGCTAAAATAAAATTTTTTTAAACTAGGAAGCACGCAAACAACATAAACTGCCAAATTTGTTGACTGATTTATTTCAACCCATTCGTCATGACCACTGAAGCCCCTGGTGAGTGCTTCCCTGCACGGCTAGTCAGACAGGTGCCCTGATACAGCTGTAATGTCTTCCTCATCTGCTAAACTGACAGGTTACCCTACTGGAGTGTACCCCTCAGGAACTGTAGATTCCACGGTTCATTATTTTCCATGTAAGTGAAACAATGCAGTGGCAGAGATGCATGAGGACCAATGTTTACATAAAATTCCCCTGATACTGTTGGAGGTCTTTATTTGTGTGGCTCAGGGTGATAAGGACAAGCTGGTGTTGTCCAAAGACAAGAGGAACAAGAATAGAATTACAAGAGGAATAAATTTAAAAAGCAAATAAAATTAAAAAATAAAACTAGGGCAGGAGCGATGGCTCAGAGGTCAAGAGCACAGTCTGCTCTTCCAGAGGTCCTAAGTTCAATTCCCAGCATCCACATGGTGGCTCATACCCATCTATAATGAGATCTAGTGCCCTCTTCCGGCCTGCAGGTGTACATGCTGGTAGAATGCTGTATATATAACAAATAAATAAATCTTTAACAAAACAAACAAACAAAAGAAACCTAAAAGACCACTGCTATAACAAGAAAATTTGGAAAACAAGGGTGAAGTTATTAAGTTTCTAAATAACGGCAGGACACTGACAACTATGTGGATTTCTTCCTAAATGCACGAAACCTTTGGAATACATGATCCTTTCCTTATCTTTCAAAGAACCTTGTGCAAGACATGCATAAAACACTTAAATAAAATCCATGCTGTCCTATGGTAGGTTAAATGTTTGTCTCCCAAGTACCTTCAGCTTTGACATTCATATTCTGCCCACTACATAATGAACACTCAAAAGTGAAGATTGTTGGTGCAGGTGAGCAGAGCTGTCCAAAGACAGAAGGGGCTACAACAAATCCCTGGTCACTCTGTTCTCCTCTGGTTATTCTTTCACCCAGAAACCAAGGTTTCTCGGTTTCATCTCAATCAAGTGCTCATCTTCTAGAAGCTTCTTTTGGGCAGGGAGACCTTTATGAGGGGCAAGGTCTGTGTGGCTCTGGCATTTCTGAAACTCCATCCGTCTGCCTTTGCCTCTAGGATTAAAGACTCAGGGAAGACTTTTTTTTTTGCTTTTCAAGTTCTGATCATTTATTTCTTACTCTTAAACACTCACTGTTTACTGGACTCAGACTTAGAAGTAGAAGCTCTCATCAAGGACAGCCTATGATGTCTCTTGGAAATCTGTTCCTGGTATTTTTCTTTAGCTCCAGTCTCTAGGCCAGACATTTAGTTTATTCTGTAGCTACCTCATTTTTCTCAGTGCACTGTTTCTTCAGAACAATATGCTGGATTTGGTGCTGTGGAAGGACAGGTGAAGTAAGCAGATGCTGGATCTTGGGTGCTTTCCTCCTGGATTTCTTACAGTCTTTGTTTAAGGGCTTTTCAATAGCATACTAGCAGACCTCGTCTTCTTTAGAGTTACTGAAATGCTTTAGAATTTGCTAGCTCTTTGAGACCAAGTACAGAGGGACGGAGGCTCAGCAATATTATTTTTTTTATAATAACCAATTTGAAAACACTCAGATTTGCATCCATAATACATCTTGAAGAGACCTGCACTTGTCTCTGGCTCTCAAGTAAGCCCCTTACTCAACAGCAGGTGCACTCTACACTGGGTCAAGAAGCCTTGTTTTGTAGGAAAACCCTGTTTGTCATTCCCAGTCCTTCTTTGTGATTGGGACCACACAACTTCCCTCTTCACCCAGAGCATCAACAGCTACCTCTGTGGCCATTTGCTTTTTGGAGAAAGTACAGTTTGTGTTCACTGTCCACTTGAAAGAGTTCTGACAGCTGGTGGCTAAGGAGATATTCAGACTCATCTAGACAGGGCTGACAGACTGTCTAGAAGGCAGCACAAAAAGAGCTCCTAGGAGCATTTCACTGACTCCCTTACTTTTGGCCATCATCCATTGGTGAAGAATTGTATTTCAAACCTGACACATATCACACTCCTGTGTTCAGTCACGGGGTTCCTCCCCTACAAAGCAACCTTAACACACAGAGTGAATGAATGAGTAGGCCAAAAAGATCACCTAAAGATTGCAAGCATCCGCTGGAGTATCACCTGATAATTCTGTTAATACTCCCGAAGCACAAGTTCTCTGCTCTAAGTTTCCGATTCCTGTGTGTTCAACTTTTCTGACAGTGGCATGATCCGCTTTTCTGAATTACTTTACAGCATTTTTTCTCTCTCTCTCTCACAAACACGGCACAAGCCTGCTACACAAGCAAACTCTCTCAATGTTGGAATGAAACCCTTCAAGCCCTTCTGGGAGTCTGGGGCTTGGTAATACGCCTGTCTCCCCAGGATCCCGGAGGCTGAAGCAGTAGGATCGTGAGTTCGAGGTCAGCCTGACCTACACAACAAGACCCTGTTTCAAAACTAAACAAATAAATTGAAATAAAGAAAGGAAAAAACAAAAACAACACACACACACACACACACACACACACACACACACACACACACACA
>JANHMN010000008.1:78456894-78496921 GCA_030674055.1 Rhabdomys pumilio | reverse complement strand
ACACACACACACACACACACACACACACACACACACACACACACACACAGAGAGAGAGAGAGAGAGAGAAACCCGTTCCCTGGGCGACTCGCTCTCCCTCGCAGCACCTCCGCGGCTCACCGTCCGGCCGAAACTCGAACTCCAAAAACTCGTGCCCAAACTTGCCCTTGTGCCCGACGTAGTAGCGCAGGTAGAAATCACTACCCATAGACATTTTTGCCCTCGGTAAAGCCCACTAGCCGCCTGGCCAACGTGCCGCCGGCGCGGGGTAGTGACGTCACCGGCGCGGGCAAAGTGCGTCACCGAGGGCGCGCTTCCTCCGGTAGGGAATGAAAGCCTGGAAAACTGCAGATAAAGCGGGAGACCCTCAGGAGAACTAAAGGTTTGCATTGGAGCCGCTTCACTACGATCTCGAGCGCTTTGTTTTCTTTTCTTTTCTCTTCTGTTGAAAACATTTTTATTCTTCGATTTTTATCTCTTTGATGATTGTATACACGTATATGATGAATTTTAGTCGCTCCCACCACGTTCTCTTCTCTCATCCCTTCTCCCGCTGAACCACTCCTACCAATAAGCCCTCCTGTATTTTTGGGAGGCTCACCAAGTTTAATAAGGGTTGCTTGCATTAGCGCGATGGTGGCTACAACATCCCGGATTTCATCATGGCATTATATATAGTTTTGGTTGAGCCTCACTCCACCTCTCCCTCATCTACTGCCTCCAACCCTTCTGCCCCAGGTATTCCCACTGCACTTTCTTGTTAAATGTATCCTGTTACCCTTCCCACTCCATTTCTTTAACCAACCCCCAGTATCCTCTCTGGTTTAATAACCTACACTCACTAGCACATAAATACACGCATACAAAAGCTAAAATCCCTATATAAGATTTGTCTTAATAATTCACAGTTACCTCACTATGAAAATTGCCAGATTTGTTCATTTTCCTGCATATTTTATTTTATCTTAGCAAAGAAAAAATAACTAGGGGTTTTGTTTCTTTGTTTTCTTCTCGTTATTTAAATGGGCTTGGAAGGAATGTGTGTAAGCCACTTTTACTTTCCGGTTGCCCTATGGTATGGGTGTGTCTTTTGAGTTTTGAACTAACATTTACAAGTTGTACTTATTGTGGGTATCTGATCTCGAAGCACCTTGTAAAGTGGGGTGTGGTTCTACTTCCTGTAACTGGTGGAGTAAAGATATATTCCAGTGGCAACCGGAACACAATCCACCTGACTCCCTTTGGATAGTGCTTCACAGTATCCAATAGCTAGCAGCCTAGACTAAGACAAAAAAAGTAAAATGAATCTCTCTGGTGGGAGTTTGATGTTCACATGAAACTGAAAAGTCCAGACAGTCATCATAGAAGAGTTTTTTATAGTGTAATACAACTTTTGAGTCAGTAAAGATTAGTAGTTAGTACCCTATGTAATTGCAGGGATAGGCCACAATTCTCAACAGTTTATATTGGAGAAGTACAGGTGGGATCCGGTGTGGGATGGTCTTGAAGAGCACAAAATGAACAGTGAACTTGCACCCAGTCCCCACTTTTCAAGTCCTGGTTACCTTTCTGTTAGCCCCACTGAGTAATCCTATCGACTGATGGATGGCCTTCTGTACTAATCCTAAGAAAGTGAGTTCAGTCTCAGTACGGTCCCCACCTAACTTTGGACAAGTCATTATCTCTCCACCTGTTTGATCATTAACTAACCAGATACACAGTGATCAACTGCCAGACACAGAACTGAGAAAATTAAATAACGTGTATATGATATGCTTTGAAATCTATGCAACGTGAGTTTTAAAAGCCTTTCCTATGTGCCAGAGCAGATGGAAATTAGTAATAAAGCAATCGCAACATTTACACCTTCAGAATAAAAAGAAAGCAAACATGTAAGGCAAATGTCAGCGCAGGGGAGCAGCTGGTATAGTGAAGAACGTACTCAATAAAACAGCTCAGCATGAAAAGGGCGAGTAGTTATATTGGGGGGCGGAGTTAAACAAAGGGGTAATTAAAGAAGACATAAAAGACGCTATTAGAATTGACTTTCTGGTGAGTACATTCTGTGAATGTCATGCAGTATAGACAAGCATTTCAGACAAAGGATGCCTTGAAGTAAAGCAGAGTGGTGTGAATGTTTGCATTTGGAGAAAGCAAAAAAAAAAAAAAAAAAAAAAAAAATCCCATAATATCTACACCTGAAATCAATAAATAGCTAGAATATAGGGTTTGAGAAAGTAGAGTAACTGTCAAGACACTGGGGCGGGTTCTCTTTGGCCCTCTTAGTAGTTACGTAATTGTTAAATTTACTCACTCCTGTAGTAGGGTGGTAGGCTGCTATTTAGGAAAATATATCACAAATGTAAATCACCGCACCTTACCACTAGGATGCCCAACCCTTCCAATTTGCCCAGTTTGAGGAGGGGTGGATTTTTTGTTTTTTTTTTTTTTTGGATGGAAGACTCCCAGTTTTAAAACCTAGAAGGACCTAATTTATTACAAGAATAATTCACAGAAACTTAAGCAGTGTTTTATAGCATCTGTGAAAATATCAGCTAAAATCCCTTTCACTGAACTACACAGAAAGGCTTGTTCGGTGGCTTTAGGTTGGTTCTCTCTGCATTTCCTTCACATTTTCGATGCATGTACCAAGTTTATCATCCTGTGTACCTAAATAGAACTGCAGATGTCAGGATTTAAGACTACTTAAATGTAGTGTGGAATACACATAGTATTAAAACTTTCCTAAGTCGGCCCATTATGCTCTGGTCCCCTAGCATGGCTTATAAGTTCAGATTTGTCCGATAGAACTTACCTGTTTTTTAGATAAGATAGAAAACTACATTTACCTAATTCTTTGTATTGTAGTCAAGATTGTACCAAAATGGGATCTTTTGAGATGGTAGACACGAGGGGTGTGAGCAAGGGTTTTGTTTATTGAGCTCTTAAGTGTGGCTAGTGAGACTGGAAAAACTTGATTTGGGAGAATACCTAAATTTTATTAAATTACCATTTAAATATCATATGTGACTAGTGTTTCTCATGTTGGTTGGTACAGCTATGTAAGAGTTTCAACTAGCCGTAATCAGACTGGAAGTAGTGAAAACATACTGTGAACATTTTCCTTTTTCTATTACTGTAGTTTCCAAATTAGGGTGTAACTACATTGTCACAGTTTACTTTTGAAAATAAGTGTTTTCCTATCGTCCATGTGAAACTAAAGGACTGTTTCTGCTTTTGCAACACTGTGGTCAACTTCACAGCACTTTGTGAAACTGTTTTGAAGTACGCAGGAAACAACAAACCTTCCCAACCGCGGTGGACATTGAGGCTTGATGGTTTGATGAACAATCTTTCTTCATAATTTTTCCCACACAAGTGGTTTGTTTTTTTTTTCAATTGTGTGGGGATGCATCAGTTTCTGTCATTTCTGGTTGTGTTTTGCTTCTTGTTGAGGCAGGGTTTCATGTAGCCAAGCTGGCCTTAAATCCACGACCTCCTTGTGCTCACACTGAGCATGCTGGCATGACAACGGTGCACCAGCACACTCCCCTCTTTAGATGTGGCTGTTCCTTGGAGTCATTAATATTTTAATTGCTCTGCTGGGTTTTACCCCAGGTGTATAGAATTCTCTTCTTTTGAACTCTATGTATCCTCTGCCCATCTGCATCTTTTGGCCTATTTAACGTGACCAAATCATTCCCTCTTGCCATTTTCAGAGACACTCTGTAACCGTATCCTAATAAAGAAACAGCTGATAAGCTTACATTTTCATCTTCTGTCCGTAATTTTTGTTGGTTTTATATGTTTACAGAATGCAGTGTCAGAGCTGTCTCTTTTAGTGAAATTAATCTATGTAGCAATAGTAGTATGTAGCCTAATAGAACATACTAAAGTTGCTGCATTTTGAGAAGGAAAAGCGGAAGTGTGTGGTCTGTTTCCATCCATGTCCGTCTGCTCACCTACATCTTAGATTTCTTTATGGATTTCAGCCATGTCTTTTACCATTTTATTTGCTTTTCAGACACATCCCCGTCATGCAGAAACACCAAACCCCCTTACATTACTAGTTATCAGGCAGCGTCATAGATTACCATGATGCAATAGAGTTAATTGCATTTTTACACCTGTACCTCTTATAGTATGCTAGGGTATCCTATGATTTAAATACTACAGCATAACGTATAACTTACATTGAAACAAATAAACACAGTCTACTAAATTAAAGATTATAGGCTATATCCCCTGGTTTTATACATGTTTCTATGTGTTTGTCGTATTTCATTGGGTGTGGTAAAACACTTTCTACATTTTTAAAAGATTGAGAAAGTTCTATTAATGTACACTAATAATTTTATTAACCTATTTTATCTTCATTTAAAATGAAAAATGGAGCTGGAGAGATTTGTCAGTGGTTAGGGCTACATGCAGAGGACCTGAGTGTGGTTCTTAGCACCTATGTCAGATAACTCATAACCAACAGGAACTCCAGTTCCAGGGAATCCAACGCCACTTTCTGGCCTTCCTGGCTACCTGTATCCACATGCACATACGCAAGAAAGGAAGAGCAAGCCACCCTCTCTTTCCTTATATGTCTCCTTCCCTTTAGCATACATGCTGCAACCCTGTACACAGCCATTCAGTCCCTCACTTGTGTAGTGCTTTTTCTGGCTATGATAATGGTTTTGCTTTTCATATGTACAACATATGAAACATATGAAAACATATATTTTAGTATGTATGTGTTTGATGTATGGCAAATTTGTCAAGTGTGTGCCATATGAAGATCACAGGACAACTTTGGGTATTCATCCTTGCCTTCCATCTTGTTTGGTTTTGGGTCTTTTATTATTGACCACTGAGTATGTCAGGTAGCCAGCCTGCAATCTCTTTGGGATTCCTGTGTCCATTCGCCATCTTGTCAAAGGTGTGCTGGCATTACAGATGTGTGCTGCCACATCTGACTTTTTACATGGATTCTGGAGATTTAAATTCCATTCTGCAAACTTGCATGGCAAGTACTTTATCCACTCAACAACCTCCCCAGCCCCACACTGGTTCTTACTTCACAGTTGTCATACATTCCCAATGAGTCCCACTCCTGGAGAGTCCTTTGTATTCTTCTTGTCATTACATGACTCTTCCTTAGGGTCTCAGGTTAACTGCCATATATTCAGAGTCTTCACTCTGCACTCCCTACTACTGTCTCATGATTCATTCATAACATTTAACATAAGGTTTTAATTAGCATTAAATAATTAGCAGTTAATTAATTAGCAATTAATTTTATTCAATTAGCATTAAATTGAATGCCTAACTGTATTCAAAGCTTCCTGTTTCTTTAACACATACCCCACTAACTGGCACAGCAAGCTTTGACACTGGTTTTTTAAATACTCAAATAAGAAAAGACTTTGGAAAAGTGGCTCGAATTAATAGCTGAGGGACAACAATAGGATCCCATCCTTCCTTCCTTCTCCAGCCCACTTAAATCCTGACTATTCACTGTGGTGTCTCCACAGCAACCAAAAACATTCCTCCTTTAGCTGACTCATTATGACTACATAGATTTCAGTTGATGCCCGGGTGTCAGTTTCCAGCTGCCAGTCATCCTTACCACAATAGTTCTTGTCCTTTTCAAGGTACCGGGGCTTTCTTGCAAAGTCACACATCAGCTTGTTAAGGAGAATTGCCCTCACTGTGGGACTTACAGTATTTTGAAATCATAGGAGACTAATGTCATCAGCCAAAACCCCACACAAACGTGTTAGCTCAAGGCCAGTATAGAGCATTTCCCTGTGTGTGTAAGGCCCTGGGTTCAGTTCTTAGTGCTGGAAATAAACAAAACATGGTGGAAGTTTAATCATGTGGTGCTCATACCATAGCATCTTTCAGGCATGTCCTGCCCTATACTATCACGGGCCAGGGCTCTCCTTTTGGCCACAGTATATGTTATGTTTTAAAAAACAAAATAAAGAAAACGAAATGGTCCAAGTTAGAAAGGGGAAAAAACGAAAAACTAATATTTATTGAGAACATATTATATTCCATATATTACACAAATACATATTCTCATTGATCCTCACACCAACCCTGTGAGGTAGATAGTCATCTCATTTTGCACATAAAGAATCTCTTTTTGGAAAATGTAGGTTTTTCAATTTTCCTAGTAAAATCACTTTCATTTATTTTCTTTTAGCCTCCTTATTGTAGAGATTTTGGCAGCTATATACCTGAAAAGTCTACTTTTGGTCAATAAATACTAATGTAATGAGTTGTGTCACAGTATTTCAATGGATGGTTAAAAATTAGAAGGTACCATCCATTCCTATCAGATTATTTCTTTTCTGTACCTCTTAATGACCACCTGGGTCACTAAGTCTTCTTGCTTGGCTTCCATGCTTCCTATTTGTTACAGACACACACACACACACACACACACACACACACACACACACACACACACTTCATCCCTGGTTCTAACTTTGGTTCTTGAGGCTGAGTCTCCTTAGTCTTACAGGAACTAGCAAGTAAATGTGATGAACAATGTTTTTAACCATGAAATGACTCCTCTTCTTTCTAAGCTTAGTATCATACATGGTCCACCTGTCTCAGAGTCCAATAAAAGGAGGCTCTTCTACCTATAGTCAAAGAAAAACTCAGTATTATTTCTTATAGTTCCTCTTCAGCTTCTTATGAAGAGACTGGGATTTTTGCGAGCCCTCAACATAGAAAAGACAAAACCTTTCCTTGAAGGATATATTGATCTACCTTACACTTCTCAGCAAAAAGAACCTTGAACTTTCTCATGAACTCTTATACTCGACTCATGGTTACAAACTAGAAGCTATTCATCCATGCCCCTCTAGTATATTTTTACTCTGTAATAGTTTAGATTTAAAAAATAGTTTCAGTAGTAAACCAGCCTGGAGTGAGTGGGACCAGCCCCTCTGCCCTATTCCCTAACAAGGCAGATTTTACAAACCTCCTTGGGAACGACACTTTCCACCACGTGCACTTCATCCCTGGAAAGCAAACTGTGATTAATGATGATTCTTAGCTCATGTGTACATGGTGTGTAGAGGTAGAGCTCCATCCAGCAGCATTTCATAGTTCTAGGAAAATGTTTAGGAAAAGATGCAGGATTCGTGTCCTTTGTCTCCCTTGGTGGGCCATAGAAAGTTCTTTCTCTCTGTTCTTGAAGGAACTCATTCCATGTACATACAGTCACTTGTCTGGGACCATCTTCAAAGGACACTGTAGCTATAGGAAAGGTTCTCTGCACTGATGCCAGCCACATCTGCATACAATTCAGGCACCACTAACTCTGGAACTTGCAACACAGCCTTGTCATTGGCGGATCTAGAGGCAGCTTCTAGGCGCAGGCGCACCTCACCAGGTAAGGGACGGCTGTCCTCACTCCAGCGCCAACAGCACTTCATGATGTTGTACCTGTGAAAGGAAAGGAGCATAGTTCCTCTTCAACAACAAAATAAAACCCGCAGTTCTTTGATCTTTCTGCTCTGTCTCCCACCATATTTCCAGAAACTGGTACTCTACCATTCTCTTTACATCAACTCTCAACAGCCTATCAATGTGATTTCATTTTATAATAGAATACTAGAGATTTTTCAAACCACAGAAGGTCAAAAGGGTGCTGCCTTTTCCACCATGTAGTACAAATGGGTAACAAGGCTAGGAGAAAATGTCTGTTCCATTCTATACAATGAGTGACAGGGTTTTTACTCATCCAATGTTTGAACTATCTTCTCATCAGAATGTTAGGTTCTTTAAAGTCAGGAACTTTGTCCAAAGCCTTCTTCTGGAAGCCAAAAATAGGTTCCTAATTGAGTCTTCAGTGATAGCTTCAAGATTGTATGTGTGGATGTGTGTATACATATGTATGCATATATGATAATTAAACATATATGACACATGTATGGCTTGAGCCTGATCTGTCCCCCACAGGCCCATGTTTTAAGTGCTTGTTGCATTAGGGGAAAGCTTTTGGAAGTTATAGCCATCCTCATTCCAGCCTTTGTTTGATACCGCCTGGTCCACAAGTATGTGAACAAACTGTCTATGCGCTCCTGCAGCCACAGACTGAGAACCTCTGCTCTGACTTTCCCACCATAATGGAACTGTGAGGCAAACTCAACCTTTTTTTCCCAAAGCAGTTTCTGCTGGGGAGTTTGTCACAGCAAATAGAAAAGAGGCTGAGGCAGTTGTTTGAGCAGAAGTGTTTTTGTTTTACCTCATGCATCATTATGGCTGGGCATTAGCACATAAGCACGTCTAAAGATCCTCTGAGGCACATTAAAAAGGGTGTGGTTAGTAGGGAGCAAAACATGATTGGGAATTCCAGAAACTCAAGCCTTTAAGAGCCACTTACATGGCATGTGTGCAGCTGCTGGGTCTCTTCATGATTTTCTTTCTCTGAAGATACTGTAGGATGCTGGTGGGAGGGACTTCAGGGTATGGTGGTGCCCCTGTGAATATGGAAAACACAAGAACAGTGAGAACGGTTCTAAATGTGAAATGAAAATAACACCAATCTCCATTGACCTGAGAAATAGCCCCTAAAACATAACCGTGGGGAAACTATGGACAGTAGAGTCACTCCTGCGTATTGTGTGAACATGCAGAGAAGGTGTTTTGGAGAACAGAGGTAATGTTAGGAGGTCCTGAATTTTAAGCAAAGTAGTAAAATGAGGCAAGCCAGGAAATAAGACCTGCCTTCCACTCTTCATAATACAAAGAGAGCCACAGTTTCTAAATTGAAGAAAACATTTTTACATTTATATGATATTGCTATGGGAATTGTCCTCTGGGTTTGAAAACAGCTTATACAGTTGGTATGGTTTACAGGGGAAAAAAAGGAGAGCTAAAGAAAGTTAAAGTAAGTCTGGGAGAAGGAGACAGAAGAAAAGGAATCATCAGTTTAGTAGACTTTAGAGAAAAGAGGGTCAGAATCCATATCAACCCAGTGCAATCGTCCATCCTGTTCTCAGAAGTAAAATTGCCCGAAGTCTGTTGAAAAGTAGCTATCAGTGACACATCAGTGGAAGCATCTTAATTGACTCTTAATATTGACATTTAAATTCCTGATGTCTCCTGTGGTACGGATGCCCAGTAGCGTATTCTGCATGAATTTCTCAAGGGCTATAACACCCACCTTCCAAAGAGCAAGCTTGCCTGTTCACAAGGAGGTCATCCTTACCTAGAGTCACCATCTCATACAGCAGGATCCCAAAGGACCAACTGTAAAAGAAACAGAGCCGCCCACTTAATTTCGACGTTTATCTTTTCTCAAGAGAGCTTATGTTAACACCAGAGAGGAGACAGAGGAGTTAAGAACTGAATAGTTTAACAGAGTTATGAGAGGACATTTCTGTCTACATCCTTCAAAATCTAATCTCTTCAAGAACGTGTCTGTCTCCCATCTTCATTATGTATGTTTGCTCTTGTTATTAGCATATGTGAGTGTGCACTCACTAAACCATAATGCCCTTCTTTATCTTTTTCATCTTTTCCTTCCCTCTGTGTCCAGACTCTAGCTTTTACTCAACACAAATCAAACAGAGATTTTTAATTTAACCACAGCTTTCTCAGTTGATCTATTTACTCAATCCTAGGGAAAATATTAATAAAATAAACATTAGATATTTGGACAGGGAATTTGGCTAATCAGTATGACTTGAGAGGTGCATACATCACGACTAATACCACCATTAAATAAGTGACATTTTGTAAAATTGCCTGAAGTCTATTGAAAAGTAGTGCCACATCGGTGGAAGCTTCTTAATTGACTCTTAATATTGAGGTTTAAATTCCAGTGCCTCCTGTGATATGGATGCCCAGTACGGTATTCTGCATGAATTTTTATGTGTCTTCAAACAACTGAGGTATATGATTCCTAAAGGTCAATTTCAGTTCTTTACCATCCTGGTTATACTAACTGTATAAGTGATTGTAGTTATGTTGTGTGATCACTAAATGCTCTAGATGCTACTTAACTGTTTGCATAAGATATATGCAATATTAAATATTTTAAAGCTAATATATAATAGGATGTTGCTAAAAAGAAAATGTGATGGAATCATACTACACCCCTGTAATACTAACACTGGAGAGGCTGATGAAGAAGGGTCACCAATTTAAGTACAGTCTGGCTACAAAGGGCGACTCTGTCTTTCAAAAACAAAACAAAAAGATTGAGCAGAATGTGGTGGTGCATGCTGTTAATTCCAGCATATGGGATGGGTGCAGAGACAGACAGATTTCTGTGAGCTCAAAGTTAGAGTTTTCTACATAGCAAGTTCCAGGATAGCCAGGGCTATATAGAAAAACCCTGTCTCGACTCTACTCCCAACCCAGATTTTTAAAAAAGCAAATAAAGTATTATAAAATTGTATTGATGAGTCAATTGTAAAAAGAAAATAATAATAAGGGGGAAACCAGGCAGTGATGGTGCACACCTTTAATTCCAGCATTCAGGAAACAGAGGCAGGTGAATCTCTGTGACGTCAAGGCTACCTTGGTTTACAGAGATAGTTTTAGGGCAGTCAAGGCTGTACAAAGAAATCCTATCTTAAAAAACAAAATGGCAAAATGTAGGGGAAAACAATAAACGACTTTTCACAGATATTTTGGGGTCTCTCATTGCACTAAGAACCATCTCAAAGGGACATCTAGCCATTAGTCACCACTACAGCTGCCACTCAGAGGAAACACAATTTATATCTGGGCATGGTGTCAAAGACATGTAAGTCCTGCATCTGGAAAGTGAAGGCAGAAGGATCGTGGCTTATGTGCTGTACCTGGATATTCAATACCCACCATAAAATATAGATTTTTTTTCACTTCAAAAGTCCAATAGAAAATATTTATGCAAAAGTTTTCACTTAACATGAGCTGGGAGTGGAGAGATAGCTCAGTGGTGCTATAGAGGACATGGGTTCAGTTACTAGCACATAAATAAATATTGGCTCACTACCTCCTATAACTCTAGTCATGGGGATTTGACACTCTCTTCTGACTAACATGAGCACCTGTACATACATGGTCCTCATAAACTCATGCAGGCACATGCACATAAGAAGTAAACCTTTTTTAAAGAGATGACTTAAAACATGTGTAAATATTTTATTTCAAATTCATTTCCTGGCTCTTAAGTAGCCCTGTGCCCTTAAGGTAGCACCTTAAGCAAGACTTACCTTAAACAAGACTACTAAAGTAAGTTCTCTGACATAGATTTGAAAACTAATTTCACTTTTTTCCTTTCCTAATGAAAGTGTTGCTAATCACAAGAACTACTGGGAAAAGCATTTAAAAAAAAAAAAAAGAAAGAAAGAAAAGAAAGAAAGAAAAAAGATTGATGGCAGTTGACAAACATTTTTGCTTAAGAGTATGTTTGACTCTTTTGCAGAAATAATTGCATATTCATATTCAGGGGGAAAGCGCAGGCCACAAAGAGAGGAAACAAAAGAGCAGAAATAACATACACATCTCCTCTGATGCTTGCAGGTCTCAGGAGAAGCCGTTCTGGAGCGAGCCACTTGAGAGGGATGGTGCTGGAGCGAGCAGAGGAGATGGCCCCATGGGCATGAACTTCATAAGCCAGGCCCAGATGACAAAGTTTGGGAGTCAGGTCACTTTGAATCAGGATGTTCCTGGCGGCCACATCCCCATGAAACAGATGCTTCTCCTGCAGGAATTCCTATCAGCATATGATCAAAAGTAATCAGCCTTCTGAAAGTCAAAGTTCACAGATAAGACAGTCCTAGGTGGCCTGCTCCCAGCACTCTCATTAATCAGTGAGATCATTTCCAAAACAGGGTAAGGGATTGGAGCTTTTCACCTTAGGTTTAGGATCACCAAACTCAGTGAATAATCCAAATGGCACTAACGCAGGGATTTCACTCCAGTGCTAAGGATGGATCCTGGTGCTCCATGCATGCTAGGTGAGCACTCTGCTCTCTGTTACACACCCAGCCCTAACACTGGACTCGGAAAACATAACCTCATGTGCTACGGTCAACCCTACGGCCTACTCTGCCCCTTGACCGTACTTTCCCTTAGATGGTACTCAGGTAGATTCTGGAACAAAGAGCAGGATGTACAGTAAAGCTGAATGCCATGTCATAAACTTATACAAAGGTTATCACCATCTCATTCTGTCCTTGCAGCTAGATGAAGTATCTTTAAGGCAAATGCAAAAGAACACAGAAGGCCCAGACTGTGCCCAGATCTGGTCTCTTCACTCAGGAAGTGGGGCAGACCCTAACGATCTACTAATAATCCATAAGCTAGGCTCCAGATCAAAATTCTCCAAGAACTTATAAAACTAGACTTTAAGGTTTTTAGCAGAGATTTGCCAAACCCCCATCTAGGCAGAGAGAGAGATACTGACTTGCATTATAAAGGATCAAAGGATTCTTCTGGTGTGGTTAGAAAAGCAGGTGAAAATCAAGGTGGCTTGGTGACGTGTGCTGCATCACCTCCTCTGGCATGAAGCCAGTCAAGCTGTGTGGAAAAGGAGGAAACCTGTGCATGACGGAAGAGCCAGAGATCTGGGGCTTTGACTCTCAAACACAGATCAAGGACATTTAGAAAGTTAAAGTGATAGTTGCCAATCACTGCTGAAGAAGGAGACCAGGACTGGCAGGTTTCTGCCTCTTGGGAAATTTTTAGAACAAAGGAACTAAATGTGGTGACCAGAATTAAGATATATAAAAGGAAATTATACTATAGTGAGAAAAACTGAAGAATGTACTAAACTTAAGGTCACTGAAGGTAACAACAAAAAGCCTGGCCTTGCCTTGTGTGACAAGTACCACAGTGCCTGATGGGTACATCTCCTTGATGAGAACACCCCTGTAGAACAGCTCTGGAGTTATGATTCCAGAGGTAAGGTAGGCTGGAGCTCACAGTTCAGCAACGCTATGACTACTCCATCCAAGAGGCACAGATAACTGCCATTGTTCTCTCCTCATCCCATGAAACCTCCCAGCCAGAACCATCACTTCCTTTTCACTCAGTGTCTTCTTATTTCCATGTAGATACCTGATAGGCCAGGCATGCAGCCCTTACCACCACACACACAAAAAGAGTCCCTTTAGACCCTGATCCATTTCACATGCTGTGGTGGCAAAATACAATAAAGCCTAACGTAGTTTCACAGAACCTTGGTCTTTCTATTTTAAAATAAAATCCCTTAGAAATACGTCCAAATAATTTCACAGGCATACTTACATAAACTTCCTGAGTAATTCTGGTATAGGTTTTTTTTTTTTTTTTTTTCTGAAACCCTGAATTTTTAAAACCTTTTTAAGTTGGTTTAAAAATAAAAGATCAGTTGGGACTTTGCTGTTTTAGTTCTCTTATTTGTGTTCCTTACTTTTCAAAGTTTATATAATGCATATATTTTATATCACATCTATTATCACAGCCAGCTTCCCACTCCACACAATCCTGAACTGGTTTGTCTTGTTCTTCGGGCATGAGTCTGTATCTCTGTCCTTCCACCAATTTATTTCCTCCCTCTAAATCTCCTCCATCTTCTTTCCCTCTTCCCTGCTTTTTCCCATCTACTTGGGTTCAGATACCAACTTTGCTTTTAAAAATCTAAACTGAGTAAACTTTCACAGTCCCTCTAGCTCACTGTACCAATCCTAAATTAGTAGCCCTCTGCCTGGAATGCCTATAGTGTGGTATTACCTAAATAATTTTATAAATAAGGGGCTGAAAAACAAAGTGTTGGTGAAGAGTCTTTCCCTAGCTTTGTCTAACTACCTTTAAAATAGATCCTCCACTTAGAATTGTCAGTGTGGGAAAATAGCATAACTACTGGGCTGATCAGAAAAATAACACCATCAGTTTCCATTGATGCCGATCTTACCAGGGCCAAAAGGACCTGCTTTCCAATGTGATATATTTGTTTTTCTGTGAGATCATAAAGTAGGCCATCCATGGTCATCACATCCTAAAAAGCAAAGAAAACTATGTAAAAAATGACTTGATCATATTTTTTAAGTTGTAGTAGAGAAACTCTGAAATGCAGATATGAAAGCTAAGGACAACATAAAAATACAGGGATTAGGAGTCAAGGAGACCTGTCTGGAGAGATAGCTCAAGGTCAAGATGCTTGTCACCAAGCCAATCCAGAATCCACATGGTGGAAGCACAGAAGGGACTCCCAACAAGCTGTCCTCTGACTTTCATGTGCCTCTGTTTCTCTGTCTCTTTCTCTCTCTCTCTCTCTCTCTCTCTCTCTCTCTCTCTCTCTCTCTCCCTCCCTCCCTCCCTCCCTCCCTCCCTCTCTCTCTTTCTCTCTCTCTCTCTCTCTCTCTCTCTCTCTCTCTCTCTCACACACACACACACACACACACCCATACACACAGAAAGAGAAAGTGCAAAAACTTAAGATGTATTTATGTTTCTTTTATGAGTGTGAATGTTTGCCTGCATGCATGTATGTGCACCTCATGCATTTTTAGTGCCATTGGAGGCCAGAAAATGCCATCTGATCCCCTGGAACTAGAGTTAAAGATATCTGGAACCTCCAGGTAGATGCTAAGAACTAAACTCTGGTCCTCTACAAGAGCAAGAGGTACTCTTAGTTGCTGATCCATCTTTCTCTACCCTGAAAAGTATTTAAGTTGGAGACAAACATTAGATATGTTCAGATATGCAGAGGCATGAGGTTCCCTGAAATGCAGAATTGCTAAAGAAAGCTGTTGAACAGCAGACAAAAAAAAAAAAAAAAAAAAAGCAGGAATGATGCTCTTCACTGAATAACATGAGGAGTTTATTTGGGGCTATCTGTACAGACATGTACATAATTAAAATAGTCATGAGGAATGCCTGCATATGCCAGTTTCCCTGTTAAAAACTTGGTATTCAAAAGAAGAAAATATAATTTTTTAAAAAGAAAAATTTCAAATCACAAACAAATAAACCAAAAGAAATTGGGGAAAGTCATTCTTTGCAGCTTCTCATCTGAGCCTGATAGCTGCTGCCTTCCAGACATACTAAATGCTAACTGTGTGACCCACGATCAGGGAAATGTAAATAAATAAATGGCTACATATGGTAATGTTTGCAGGAAATGTGCAGCACCTATCAGACGGCATGATGCTAGGAGGAAGAAGAGAGCCACCTCAAGGACAGGGGAAGATAAGAGGATGAAAGATATATAGACATAAGCTACATGAAGAAAAGCTTTGTTTAGTAAGAAAAACAGGTGCAAATGATCTGAAATAGAGAAGATGGTGGCTCTGAAGAGTTGGAAGTGACTTGTTGGCAAGAGCACTGAACTGGTGGCAGATGGATGATCTCTTGAAAGGTTTAAACTGGCAGGGTTTGCACTCCTTTATTCACAGCACAGGGCAAAGACTTCAGTCAACAGGCACCTTTGTACCCACCTCCAGTTGTGTGAGGATCAGCCTATCTTAGGGTCCAGTTAATCTTGAGCTGGCTCATGAGCAAGTGAGAAACCAGGGGTACTGGTTTCTTCAGATCTTCAGGGAGGAACATGTAGAAAACTAAGGATATTGGTTTAGTAACTTGCTTTTGAGATTGTAATGTGATTACGTCACTTGCCCCTTCCCTAACCTCCCTCATAAATTTCCAGATTTATTTCCCCCCTTGCTCTCACCTCTTCTCTCTAATTATTACATATATGTGTGTGAATATTCATAACTATATATAAACTCAGCCTGTTCAATCTGTATCTTAGTTGAATGTATATGTTTTCAAGACCTGGCCATTTGATACTGGATAACCAATTGATAATGTTTTTCCCTTATTAATTTTTTAAAAAAGGAAGTCTGTGAGAATCTAGAAACTTCTGATCATTTTATTTTTTCAAGATTTTGACACGCAAACTTGTATAGCTGAATTTTTTCCTTGTCACCTCTGTCACAGTAGGGTGCTCTTACAGAGGGGAAAGTAAGAACAGAATAACCATTATTAGTGAGAGTAGTATAACCTTATGTGATTATAACATTAACAGCTGCAATCTTGATTGCTTACTAAGCACCAATTGCTGTTATGCTTTACAGATCTGACGTCTCTGACATTTTATTATAATTTATTTATAAAACTCAGGTTTAGAATTTATCTTTCAGGCCAGGCATGATGGCACATGCTTTTAATCCTAGCATTTGGGAAGCAGAGACAGTCAGATACTTGTAGATTCAATACCAGTCTGGTCTACACAGCAACTTCCAGGACGACCAGGCTCCATAGAAGAACCTGTCTCAAGTAATAGCAAAAAACAAAAACAAAACTTGCCTAAGTCACAAAGTTAGGTGGTGGACGCAAGAACAAGTCTTTAAACGTACACTGCCTAACAATATAGTGACCCCACACACAGGGTTTTTTTTTCAACTCAATGTATAAAATTACACAAAACAAAATGTTCACCTTCTGTTTCTCCTGCCACTAGTCAGGTATTTAATAGTCACATGTGACTTGCAACTAATGGTACACAAAACAGATAAGGAATTTTTATTTTTTAGTCTGAGTCTCATGGAGTTGAGGCTGGCCTTAAAATGGAAGAATTGGATGGTGAACCTAAGCCAAGAGTAACTCGAGGCACCAAGAAAGATGCAAAAACTCCGAAGAAGGATGAAGACATTGTATACACCAAGAAGTTAAGAACAAAAAGTCACCGGAAAAGTTAAACTATGTTGCAAAGACATTTAAGAAGGAAAAATAAATTTGGCTTAGTGATAAATTCCAGTGTGATTTTCACCTCCAGTGTAAAGGTGAACTGTAAATAATACTGCCCGTGTTTAGGGAAGGAAGCTTTGAGCTTTCCTGGTTATACTGTCTTCAAGCTCCAATGGAGACCATGAAGGAGATCACTAGGGTTCCCAGAGCAATAACAGTTTAGTGTTTGGGCTGAGCAGCCAGAAATATAGCCCTCTGTCCTACCCAATAAATCTCTGTGAAATTCAAAAACAAAACAAATGGATGAATAATTGAGAATGAAATTGAACTCAGGATTCTCCCCCCAGTGCTAGACTTGCAGGTATATGCCACCACTCCCAGTTTTATCCTGTGCTGGGATCAGACTCAGGCTTAGTGATAGACAAGCATTCTACCAAGTGAGCCACATCCACAGACACCAGCTCTGTGATAACTGTTTCACACTTACATTGTCATAGTACCATTTAAAGGTGATAATTGTTTCACCCTTATAAAGGCTGCATATTTTGACATTTGTGGTGTCAACTGACGTGTGAAACACTAATCAAAGCTTTTCCTTACTGATGTAGCTTCACTATTACTCACCCTTCGACAGGTCCAAAGAAAGCTGAGCAGGTCCCCTGGGACCACATTCTCCAGCATCATGTAGAGTGGCAGCCTTTCTGTACAGCAGCCTTCCAGCTGTACCAGGTTCTTATGTTTCCCCAGGTACTGATAGAACTGGATCCGCCCTATAAAATCCTGGACCTCCTGGAGTCCAACTGGGTCTGTGAAAAACAGAAGACTAGGTGGTCAGTGAATGGCCATGTACAGCTGATAAGTAGGAGACAAGGAGCAAAAGACACATGGAGATGGTGACACTCAAACAGTGGAAGAGGTGCAGCCACAAAGGGGACAGAAGGGAGGACCATTTAGAAGAGAGTAATGCTTAGTCACCCATCCTTTAACAGAAATAAAGGAGTCAGGGTCTTAGAACTGGACAGGTTTTCACCTCCTTGCATAAACAGTGTTCTGTTCATATCACAACATCACCATCTGGGAGCTTTGATAGACATTTTTGATTATGTTTAGCCCTTCCTTGTTTTATGTTCTATGTATCCAATGCTAGTTGAAAGAGAAAAAAGAAAGGGAGGGAAAGAGACACAATATCAAGAAAGGACATAAGGCAAAAAGGACAGTGAAAGCTGGTGACCAGTGAGTGACATGCAAGGTTGAGACCTTTTCAGTCACAGTAGAGAGAACCAACACCTGAAAGCTCACCTCTGACCTCACACTTGTACAGCACACACCTGCACTCACACACATATGCCATGCATACACGCACACATTAAGTGATTAATCTTTAAAGGTATTTTATTTAATAATAAAGAAAAAATAGTAAAGAAAAATGAAGAAACAATCTCATAATCCTAGGCCAAGTAGCATTTACTATGGAAATGTCTACTTTACGGGCATCAGTAGGCAAGAGTGAGCTACAGATCCAAAGACCCAGGAAGAACAACTCTCCACCAAGCTTCCCTTACACACAATTATAAGCATATGTGCAAACAGGCATCTTAATGTTCCCAGTCTCAGGTACAGGTTCACAGCAAAGAAGTAAAAAGGGGAGAGAAATTGAATTCCTACGTCACCTTCTAAAGCCTTGAGGACAACACTTTTTGGCTTAGGGTGATCCCCAGTGGCCATGGTTGCATGATAGAGGGTCCCACAACTGCCATTGTGGATCTGCTCCAGAACCTCCAAGAGTTGTTCCCTGGGCACCTGCAGCTGAGCCAGGGGAGGCGTGACTGCTCGTAGAAAGCTCTCCACTGAGGTCTCCTTAAGAGGCACGAGCACTTTTTCTCCATGTCCTGCTGCCTCCTGGCTTTGACCCCTAGACGCAGGTACAGAGGTAGTGCCTAGAACAAAGAGACAATGTCCATCAGCTGTCCCCTGCCCTGGGGACACCAGAAAAGCAGACTGAACAAACTGTCCAGGAAAATATCTCTATAACTAACACAAGGATATCTTCTGATGCTTCTCAATGAATGAATACCAACACTGGGCTTCTACAGTGGTCATAATAATTTCATTCCTTGTAGAAAACTAAAAATGAAGCCCTTGAAAGTAGTCAATTTTTAAATAATCTACGGAATTACCTTTGGTGTTCCCCATGAGTATAGCACCGAGACAGGACAGTTCTAAAAAGAAATCCACACCACAGGACCAAAACATGACAGTTACTACCAGCAGGGATAACCTTTAAGTCAGTCATATGACTTCCAGAATTAAAGGAAGAATATAAATAGATACATAGCCATAAGCTGTAGTTTTTCTTTCTTCAGGTTACCCTCAAATGTGGAATCATTTTATGTTTTCCTGAATCTTAGTCAAGATCTCCCATCTATAGACACAATTACAATTGGATAAGAAAGTTTCCTTCTGAGATTTCTAATAATTTGTCAATAAATCTGTTCAGTAAATATCAATATATACCACATGCACTCTCTTGAGGATGTCTTGAGGATAGACACAGTTCAGATCTGCCCAAGATTAGTTTTCCATCACAGGACATATAATATTAAGAATTAATGAGACAGTGTTAGGAGAGGAAATAGCAAAAGGAGATACTATTTTACCTATAGATGCCAAAAATAGGCCTTTCAGATAGGGTAACATGTAATAAAGGCCTAGAAGCAATTACAGAGCAAACCATGATGGCACTGTAGCACATGGAATAAGATGTATGAAGGCACCAAGAGAAGGATACACTTAGGATGTTTAAGGAGCAGCAAGGAAGGCAGTGCAGATAGAGCCAAGTGGGATGGCCGGACAGATGTGGGAGACAGGGCCAGGGAGGCCAGATCATATAGGGCCATGGGAAGAACCTTACTATTTTCTCTTTTATAGAACACAACGAGCTATTGGAAGGTTTTAAAATATATGAGCTGAGAGACCAATCATGACCTTTATGAATTATTTTAGGTTACCAAGGGAGAACTAGGTCACTATAGAGTTGGGATCAGGTAATGAGAAAAATCATTGGAAGTGAGAGATATTGAGCGGCTTGGGTTTATAATTTGTAAGATCTGACTATGGGTTGGGCCTATTGAAAACCTGGCTTATGATTTTCTTAAAATCAATATTCCCTGAGCCCATGCTTAGCCCTAGAGTTTGAGCCTTACCTCGGGGTCCAGGGCGCTGCCTTTGGGATCTCTGTCCTCTGATAAAAAGCCACAGGATGATTGCAAGAAGGATGAGGAAGCAGCCAACCAGGAGAGCCGGAACAATGATTACTTCATACTGCCCCTCTCGAACAACTGTGTAGGCCATAAACGGGAACAGAAGTAAGAAGCCTACCAGTTTCCCCTACCCAGCATGCCTCGGTGCTCCTGATTTCCTTTCGTTCCCTTCAATGGAGTCCCACGGAGGACATGACAGCGTTAGCTAGAAACTAATCCTGTGGTTTAGACCACCAAGGATCGTTTTTTGTTATCTCTGATTGGCATGTATCCCTCACCCTGTAAAAATGATACCTTCTACCCCTATTCATTTCCACTAGAAAGGAAACCAGCCCTCCTCCTCTAGAACCATCCAGAACTCAGTCTCCATTGTTCTGTCAGCAGGTCACAGGCAGATGTGGTGCCTGTATTTACCACACAGCTTGTCACTGAGACTGCATTCCAACAGCACCCGGCTCAGGTGGCCCTTCTCTCCCATGTCCACCGGGCCAGCCTTCTCTGCTAGGTCCACAGAGGATGCAGGGAGCACAGGGGAAGCGATACAATATTTCCAAGGACTCCGTGTGTTATGCTAGGGAAAAAAAAAAAAAAGCACACATAGAAAATTTAAATATACCCATGAGTCTCTAGTTACTAAGCACGGTGTCTTTTCTGAGCCACCCACTCCTCTCTGCTCTTTTGTCTAAAACTCAGTCTGAACAAAATTCATTTTCCCCCTGATGCATTTTACTTTCTCTCTTATGCAACTTTCCAGCCTTGGTCTGTTATTCATTAAGCATCCTAGATTTCTGTGACCATGCTGAAGTAGGGACCCACAGTGCCATCCTAACCTCGGATAAAATATCCACCCCCACTACAATCTTAAAGTATGTTAAATTCCTTTCAGCTACATGTCACATTTTTATACACATAGCATTTCATTCCACCTTTATCCAAACCATTGTCTGAATAAATAAATATATAAGGCAATGTCAAAAGATTATTTATGCTTTTGCTTGCCTATTGTGATATACCTTCACCCTCTGAAGGATTAAGCAGACATCCTTTATTAATGAAAGCTATTTGGTCCCTCAGCTCTGAAAGCTTACGTAGGCCTCCTCTGTACCCATCAGAGGTCATTCAACAAACACACATTCTAACCAGGTTCTAGACTATAGAAAGTGTCACTATAGAAAGAGGCACCTTTTGTTTTTCTCCTTCAAAGAAAAAGGAAGTACATCTATATGAAAATGTGTTTCAAACAAACATAGGGCTTGGAGATGATTCAGTCTGTAAAGTGTTAGCTGCAACTGCCTGAGAACCCAAGTTGGATCCCTGGAATCTGTGTATCCCAGGCCTCCTAGATGAGAGGCAGAGAAAAGAGCACCTCTAAAGCTCACAGGCCTGCTAGTCTGCTGCACACTGCAGGAAAAACAACAAACAGAGCCTGGAACAAGAGGCCTAGGTTGGCACGATGTCCTCCATACTAATGTGGTGGCATGCAGGCACTCACACAAGATAATAAAATCATAATGTAAAATATTATAGCATAAAAATGTTTCCTGCTCCAGTTACCAATTTTCCAAATAGATTACAATGACGAGTTTCTTGTTTACTGTTGGAGATTCTTTTTATTATTAATATGCTCTGTTCTTGGGAAGTTTCATACAAGTATATAATACATTGTGGTTCTCTCCCAACACACACACACACACACATTTTTCTCCTGCCTCTTCCTTACTTACTTCTTCCTTTATGTATTAGTTTGTTGAATTTTTGCTTTTTTGGTTTTTTCTTTTTCTTAGCCCATAGGGTTTAACTACAACCACCTGTGTGACTCTAAATCACCAGTGGGATGCACAACTGTATGCTTTGCCGCCCACTCAGCTAAAAATCTGTTAGTTAACAATAGATTAGCAGCACATGGTAGGGCTCAGGAGCCCCGTCTCCATCCTTAGCTGACTTGGGAGAGCCCAGCCATGTGGAACTAGTGCTACTGTTCATGGCACAGCTGCTGGGACAGAGCAAGTTCTTTAACTACCTTCAACAGTTCCATACAACCCACACACCTTGTAGGTGACACCTCAAGCCTGCTTCTTTCTGAAAAGAAGCAACAGTTCCCATTCTTCTGTGTGTCTAGCAACTTACTGAGAGAAGCCCTTGCCGAGAGAAGTGGTGGCTCTGGAGTCAGTGCAGCCTACTGCTTTAATTCTGACTAGTCTGAAACCAAATGTAGGGATTTTCTCAACTGTCAGTTAACCATCCTAAGTCACAGACCATCACAGTTACACACTGAGTTTTAGTATTGATGCTGATGATCAAAGTGCTACTTACTGAAGCACAGGCTCTCTGCCAAATAAGTAAATAAATAAATAAATAAATAAATAAATAAATAAATAAGCAAAGCAATCTGCCAGCTCCAGCCTCACACCTTCTCACTTTTCCCTGCTCATGAGCAGACACTGTGAATCACGATTAAACAAGGCAGAAGGGAGACAGGTGTGCGGCCAGCTAATCAGGAGTGGGCAGATGGTGAAAAAATTGCATACCAAAGAGAGAAATCGGCCAGGCAATCCCAGCACTCAGGACACAGAGGCAGGGGGAATCCTCGTGAGTTTGAAGCCATCCTGGTCTACATAGTGAGTTACATGACAGTCAGGACAACATAGATGGACCCTTTCTCAAAAACCCAAAAGGAGAGATGGAGATGGGGGGAGAAGAGAGAAAGAGGTAGGGAGAGAGAGAGACATAAAGAGAAAAGTTTTTGTCTGTGAGTTTGCACACAGCACACACTCTATAAAGACAATGAACAATTAGATGGCAAAGTCTACCTCATTTGGGTAGGTGGTGAGCCAAAACAGCAGAGAGTAAAGCAGTTCAGAAGGCTTCCACCCTCCGGAGACCATGGGGCAGAAGAGGTCCTGGTAACATCAGCAGAAACTGCACCCAGCAGGTAGAGCAAAGGAGAAGGCCCTGGAATTACAGTCTGAGCTCAGCTCAGTGCTCAGAGCCTGTTTGAAAATGTCTCAGGGCTCAGGTGTTCTTGTTTTCATTTCCTCTTACTTCCTTTTTGGGACCTTATCAGATGTAAGTAATTATTTTTGTTTGGGGAGCAGCCAGTTGAACAAGTTTGGCTCTCCAGTGAGTAGGTGCTAGGAACACAATCTCTCTACACTGTACAAGTGGAAAAAAAAGTCAGTCAGCAACCAGCTCAGACTGTGAGCTACGCCCAGAAATCAAACTACATACCCACTAGCACATACCAAAGGAAGTAACCTGAAGACTGTGTGCACAGACCCCACACTGAACTGGCTATGGCCAAACACACCTTCCCTCAGTGACCCAAACCCACCCTTCTTTCCTGCTCGAATATACAGAGCATCCACTTAAGACAGCATGAGGCCTTCACGTATTCTTCCTGAGCCAGATTCTCAGCACAGCTTCTTGCTCCTGGCTGTTTAAGGAAACTGGGATCATTAACACCCAGACATCCAATGCACGTGGACCCTGGAGTAAGGAAGCAAACACACTCTGTGAAGCTGCTTCCAAGATACTCATGGGCTAGGAGGAGGACTGAGGCTAAAGGTCAATCCCCAGGATCCTAAGGGTGGAAGTGGGAACCCAAAAGTTGTCCCCTGACTTCCACACAGTCACCAGTGTGTGTGTGTGTGTGTGTGTGTGTGTGTGTGTGTGTGTGTGTGTGTCTGTACATACACACATAGTAAATAAAGAAATGTAAAAAATAAAATAAAGCCAAGGAGGATATTTGTACAATAAACCCTTTCCAATCAATGGTTACAGTTTGCCAAAAGGCTTGTGGCATATAGCCAAGGAGTTGAGGATTTTTAAAACAAACACACCAGGCACACTTACCAGGCATACCCAAAGAGCTAAAAACTATACCAGAAACCTTGCCAATCAGACCCCTGTCTCCCTCCAAGCTTATATATCAGAAGATGTTCACATTCGCTTGTAACAGCAAGAAAACTTCCTATGCCACTTTCCTCCTGAAATTTGTAATCTATTATCAGATGGCTTTGTCTATTCTGTATCAAGCTGAGAAAAAGCATGACTCAATGCCCAAATCTCTGGGATGATTTTTCTAAAGAGTTAAAATCTGGCTTATCTAGAAGATTCCTATAGCCAATATTTATAGTCATAAATATGATAAATATATTAAATTAATTCATAACACCAATAAATAGGTATAATGTACTTAAATATTGAAATCCTGAGTCGAATAGCCCGTAGCCATTAATAATTCCTTAGATCCTGTGTGGAATCTATCTAAGGATATCTTTTTAGGTCACTTAGTTGCCTAAAAAGAACACTAGTGGGTTAATAATATCATTAAAATTATAAATATATTAAAGCCATATTTAAAACAACACTATATTAATATTTAGACAATTTTCCTATCTTGTTAAAAAATTATAGCATGGCTATGGCTCCTCTTACATGGACTGCAAAATAGTTAAGAATGTAAAACATTAACCCACAGTTAGTGCCATGAATAAGAAAACACATGCATTGGGATCACAGAGCTCTTGCACTTGTGAAGTTCTTTATTCTGACCCTCATTTGACAGTTGCAAAATATGTTTGGATATAGCTTGCCTACAGTTTGCATGCATCTGTTCCATGCTAAAGCTCTCCAGGCAGGATTCTACCTGAAACAGTAGCACTGCCTCAGCAGTGGCTTGTCACTCCATGATTCTCTCCTCTCAGCTACTTCAGTGTCTTGACTTTCCCATAGAAGGTTTAATTTTCCCATTTGAGTGGAGAATGAATCACACAGCGACAAAGGAGACACAGTATAAAGAGAATGAGAAGGAAAGGTGAGCAGGGGCCCTAATTAGTTGCAAGACGACATTCCAGAGACAACAGAAGTTAGTGATAACTGGAATCTAACTAAATATCAATAGTAACTATCAAACCGGTACACAGATTCACAACACAATCATGAACCACAGGACGTTTCTGTACTTGTTTTGATGCATCAGAGGTAGGTCTATTGGCAATAATAACACAACCCTTGTTCCTGATTTTTCTATTCAGCTAATGCAATGTTATTCCCCAGACACAATCACCAGTCTATCCCCAAGTTTCCAGAAGAAACTTCTCCCACCAAAGCACAGCCATACACAGGACTTTGAAACCAAACTTGTCCTGAAAAAAACAAAGGCTCTGTGTGCTGCAGGAACTTCCCTGGAACTACATCTGAACCTGTTCCACTGAGGAGTGAGTCTATCTGTTTGCAGCTTCACTCACAGTCTGAGCATGTGCATAAAAGCCTTTGTGGATCTGCCAGCAAGGTGATTTTCAGACATCCAAGTGACCCAACTCCCAGGTAAATACAATGGGTCAAGGGAATTACTCGTGGTTATGGGATATGGAGCAGAAATCTTGATTGCTTTAAATGAGAGGGAAACTTTTGTGGAGGAGAGACATCAGGCTGTGAGGGTCCACTTTCCTTCCAGAGTCACTGATCACTCCTCTTCCCTCCTTTCTCCTCCCAAGTCACCTGACAAGAAATCTCCCTTGCTAGAGTGAACACATTCATTTAGCAGTAAAAGTGAGAACTGCTCAGATCCGGAAGAATTCAGTATAACTTATGTCCAACATCCTGAAAAACAAGCTACACTTCCTGATCTCAGATCTTAGATACCAAGCAAATACAGCATGCCAGTCACTGGGCAAGTCTTTCCCATGCCAAAGAGGAAAGGCAAATTCCGAGGTATTGGCTTATGAGTGATGGAGTCTTTAACTAGCCCCATGAATAATAAATGGCAGAGCAAGATTTTATATCTGGTCCCAGATCTCTTATTTATAAACCCAATATTTTTTAAACTACTGCATGTGTGTGTGCCTATATAAGTCTGCATGTATATTCATAGACACACATACACATACACACACACACACACACACACACACACATTCAATTCTATTTCTATCATCTGCTTTTTGAGTGTAAAGACTCAGTTCTCAGGAATAGCAATCCTTCAATGTGCCTGCTAGCCAAGAAGGAGGTCATTATCCAAAAGGACAGAGCAGAGGCTGAAGATTTGAGATCTCAAGACACTTCTCTCCATCTCAGGCTCAACCTTTTCTCTTAGAACAAACCTGTGAGAGACCAGATAAACAGACAACAGCAGAGGATCCCCAAAGAGGCAGGCTCATGCAGGCCCTGGAGGTAAGTATCTCTGCTATCCACTAGTGGGGAGATGGTACTTAGGTGAGAGGTCCCCTTGCCCTGCTCCTCTCTGGACTTGAGATTAGGTTTGACTTTCTCCCTATCCACCTTCCAGAGACTTGGGGCTGGAAATGAACTTGGAAACCCACCAAAAAGAGCCTGTTTGAACACTAATCCTTTGATACAAAGCTTGTTATCAAATGTCAGAAGACCTGGGGTATAAGGCAGAAGAGAGGAGGCCTATGTTGCAATCTGATGCCTCAGGATAGTTAACCTTGAAAATCGACAAAGTGCTTTTTACAGCAGATAATCTGCAAATCGTCACGGTAAACTCAGACATAACCAACAGCATCGGAGCTCACAAAGAGTGACAATGATGTGCAAAGCAGACCTGATTTCCTGTGGGGCATTTTACAAATGCCCCACACTCAAAGCATTGATTCTTGTCAGATTTTCATTTTATGTTTTATGTCCACAATTCCATGACCCACCATCTACTACTTCGAAACCTTAAAAGCTCAGAAATAATGTTTCTGAAATTTTTTTTTATTCATCACTCTCTTTCTGGAGTTACTCACTAACAGTTTCCCAAAGTCCACAGTTTCCCAAAGTCCTCAGTTTCCCTCATCTACAATAAGAGCTCCCCAAAGAGGGAAGATAAAAGCACACAAGTGTTGTCCACCCCAAACAGCAACCTCAGATCCATCTGTGTCTTCCTTTCCCCTTTGGACCTGTGGTGTTGTTGAAGCTTTCTTCCAGATGCCTTCCTTGCCCACCCTATTTTCCACTACACTGAGCTTTCAAGGCTTGGTTCCCATCTTTGATTCATCCCGTTGGCCTTTGCCTATTAAGTAGGTGCTTCTGGGTCTTTAAAAATCTCCTCACAGCTGGTTGTGATGGCATACACCTTTGATCCCAGAACTCAGAAGGAAGAGCCACAGGCCAGAGGCCAGAGACCAGAGGGCAGATGGATCTGTGTGAGTTTGAGTCCAGGCCAGCACACACACATGCACACGCACACACACACAAGCTTCTTACAGTTTCCCCCATAAGTAAGGAGAACTTCTTATTTTTGGCCACTCTTATCATCTGTTCTATACTTCTGGTAGACAGAAATGCTCAAGCTGAGGTCAAGAAAAGAGACTGGAGGACCATGCATGTGCTCACAGAGGGTTTGCACTACACTCCTCTTCACTCTCCTCTTTATCCACCTCCTCCTCTTCCTCCTTTTCCTCCTCCTCCTCTTCCTCCTCCTTCCCTTTCCTTCTCCTCTTCCTCTTCTTCTTCCCTCCCTCCCTCCTCTCTCTCTCCTCCCTTTTCTCCCTCCCTCTCCCCCTCTCTCAAAATATAATTAGAGCATAATTATGCCTATTTGTACCAGTGAGGTACAAGATAGTCCTAATACCCAGTCCATTATTTTGTTGGCTAACCAGAACTTCTGTCATCTCTCTTAACTAAAACACTTAGTTCTGAACCTGGCTTTTTTTCTTGGCTTTAGAATGAATGTCAGCTGAAAACCATCCACTCAGATCTTTTCGCTCAAAGTAAATAGCCAGGATTGGCTATGAGACTATAAGTTTTCAACCCCGTCAGAAATCCAGAATGACTGAGTTAACTGAAATTATGGGAAGCACTAAGCATAGCTTCTAAAACTTAGCCAATTTATAGAGACCGCTGAACATCTTGACAGTCCCTATACTTCAGAACGTTGGAGTATCAAATCTTCAGCCTTCTGGCCCAGGATCATCTGACAGACCTTGATGATGCAGAATTTTTAAGGGCTGATTGATTACTCTAGGCAGATATAATCAGTCAACTATTCTGCAAGTGTGTCCTTTTCTGAACAGTAATTTGTCTGTAGATGGAGAGAGGCAATTCTTGCCTGGTGGCTGTCTCACCACAACTGGAGTAACTCCAAGGATGCTCAATTTCTTCTTAGAATTCAAGACAAAAAGCTGTCAGGAGCAGACAGGTCTCTAATCAAAATGAAGATTAATACAGAAATGTTTGTAACATCAATTCTGTGGGCTTCTGACGTTTTTGAAAACCAACTATCCATGTAAGGTAATCTGAACTGTTGTCTGTTAACTACTCTCAGCTATTTCTAAATACAATTTTAAAAACACCCTAAAAATAAACTCAAAGTCATGAATTTGCTATTGTCCCTTAACTCACAGGCTAACCATCTCAAATCAATTAAAACAAGTTGAATAAGGACTGGGTCTAAGCCTTGTATTCCTAAATTATACAGGCACATTGCCCATGAGAGTACCAATATTCATCTCACTTATATCAATAGGAAGCTCGTACCAATGAAAACCTTAAATTTGAAATCTCTCACACACATTCTTTCTGTCCAGGTCCACAATCAGGAAGTCCACTCAGCTGTCTTTACCTCAGTATAGTCATGCAAGGTGTGGTGCACTAAGGACTTTGTACACAGAACACAATCCCATGTAAACAACAGGTATCTGGCCAGTCTAAAAGTGTATCCCCAGGAGCACATTACTACTTCCTTCTGCAGATCTGGGAGCCAAGGCAGAGTGTGGCCCCTCCTGAGGGTGGGTCAGTGGCGGCTGTGAGCTGTCAAAAGTCTGTGAGAGGTGGAGCTGGCACTGACTTGCTCTGGGATAACAGAGGTTGGCAGTTTGAGCTCAGGTTTGGTGGGTGATTCCTAAAGCACCTAGAGATACAACAGCATCTGACCTTGACTGACCTTTTCTTTCTCCTCCAGGAATTAGGAAACCTGCCTCTCTCTATCCTGTGAGCAGTGGAGAAAAACAGCAGCGGGAAATGAGTCAGGAATAGAAGGTTCACACTCAGGTGGAAACAGGTTCTCCTCCTTGCCTCTTCCCTGTAACCATGTGATTCTTTCCAACCTAAAAGGAAAAACTTTCCAACCTAAAAGGAAAAACTTAATGTTACTAACCACTGAATAGTAACTCAGAGATAAGAATGAATATGAAGAACCCGTTGTTTCCCATGGGCTCAAGGATTACAATACTAACAGTAAAAATAAAGACTGGCAATGTTAGAGAGATTGAACCTGCAGCTCACAGGATCTCTATGAAGGGCAAAGGAGAAGGACAGTGAAAGACAAGAATAATGCATAATCATATTAGTCATGTTTGATATATTATTTGAGGTGTCCAGTAGACTTCTGGGCTGAAGATGAATCAGCAGGTGTTAGTTTTTGTTTTCTTGTGTTTTGATTTTATGTATGTGTCTTTTGCCTACATGTATGTTTGTGCACCAGTTGTGTCCCTAATGACAACTGAGGCCGGAAGAGAGAATTGATCCTTTGAAACTGGAGTTATAGGTGATTACGAGCCACCATGTGTGTACTAGGAATCGAACCCAGGCTCTTTGGAAGAACAGTCAGTGGTCTTAACTGTTGACCTCCAGTCCTAGGAGCCGTTAGATGATACTACAGTTTTGGAAGTGGACAGGAAGGATAGAGAAAAATGAAAATAAGAGAGGAAGAAAAAAAAATTTGTGCATGATGCAAATGTCATAAGATTTAGGAAACATAAAGGAAGCAAAGTGTACCCAAAGAGAAAATGTACAAAGACCTTAAGAAAGCACAGAAGGAATTAGAAGAGTGAGAAACTATGGAGGCTGAAAGAGAGGAGTCAGCATCAGCATAGAAGACAACTGGACAACATGAGAGGGTTACAAAGTAACAGGTTAGTAGACACAGACTAAAGTGATGGGAAGGGAGCACAAAATAGTGGAGGCTAGACCAGAGTGGGTGTGTCCAGGATTGAACCAGTGGGAGCATGTGAGAAATTGTGCTGGAGCAATGCTCTAAAAGATATTTGGGAGATTATGAGTGAGAGGACTGGGAGGAGTCGGTATGAGCTTCCAAGGTCGGCCTGTTTAGCACCCCAGGGCTCCAGCAGGTCAGTCGTCCTCACGCCTGCCTGCAGCATTGCACTCTCGAGAGCTTTGTGAAAATATTTCCCTGCTGTTCATTCCCCACCGTTCCCAGAGAAGAGGATGTTAAAGGGTCCTGGATTATGACTCCACACAGCATCTTGCAGTCGTGGAAATGCTTCCCAAGAGATGCTGACCAGCAGCAGGGGTTGAGAACTACTCAAGTTCAGAGAGTGGATTACTGATTCAATCAGAAATAATTTACATCATCACTCCATTGATAACAAAATACAATTTAGTTGGAAAAAGAGAAACATCTTTCTGAAAAGCCTATGTTCATGTTATAGATTATATAAGATTGATGATTCTTACTTCATAAACCTCAAAGGTGAGACATCTTCCCGCAGGAAAAAAAAATCACACTGAAAAAGCCAATCAAGAAGCATAAAACCACAATGATTTTATGGTAATAGGAAAACTGATATGCTGATAAATAAATTGCTAAGAATGGAGGGAGGTAAGTTCATTAGGTCTAAATGTTTAACAAATTAGACGAAGAATGACTTTTATATGAATTAGTAATTTTATTTTATTTTTTATCATAGAGACAGGATCTCCCTATGAAGCCCTGACTGGCTTGGACCTCATTATGTAGACTCTACTGGCCACAGACTCCCAAAGATACACCTGCTTCTGCCTCCTAAGTATCAAGATTGAATGTGTGCACCTCCATACCCAGCTTAATTAGTAATTTTTAAAAATACATTTAAACACATGCCTATAATCCCACACCATTGGGAGGCAGAGCAAGAGGAGTACTGTGTGTTCAAGGCTGCCCTACACAGTAAGCCCATGTGTCAAAAAGCTTTGAAATAGGACCAGATATAATTTTTTGCCTATTTCAAGGATTTTCAAAGTTGCTTTCCTGACCTACAGTCATGGTGGAGTCTTGAGTTTAATGACTTCTTTCTGGTGCTTGTTAAGAGCACTCTCTGGCCCAGCCTGGGAGACAGCCAAGTCCACAGAATAAAGTTAATGTAGTATCTCTTTCCCATAGCAGAAAGAACTTAAAGACAAGAATCAGATTCCTGGGGTAGACTTATTTCAACACATTGAAAGTTTGATTCTTTCAGTCCTGTTTCCCACTCCCTCCCAATATCTGATCATGCTCCTCTTTTCCTCTCCCTGTCCCCTCTCCCAAGGGCCCAAGTGAGGATGTCTCAATCACACTTGGGAGGGAAAAGAAAACAATCAAGGTGGGCAGAAGGAGGAAATGACCTGGGTGGGAGAGGGGACAGGGAGGGGAAGAGGGGAACATGATCGGATATTGAGAGGGAGTGGGAAACAGGACTGAAGACTTGAGGGCCAGCAGAAAGAATAGAAACAGACAGGGAGACCCTCTAGAATGTACCAGAGACCTGAGACTTGAGAGATGCTCAGGGCTCAAAGGGAGGGACCTTGGATGAAATGCCCTATAGTGAGGAGAGAGAGGTTGTAAAGTCTGCCTTCAGTGGAAAGACAGGGCTTAAAGTTTTGGGATGGAGTTGCCATGCCATGGTCAGGAACTCTGACTCAGAATTGTTCCTATCGAGGAAAACCACAGGGACAAAAATAAAGAAGAACCTGAGGGAGAGGAGGTCCAGGGACCAGACCAGATTGTGATCCAGCTGGGGGGAAAAGGGGGACTCTGAGGCCTGACACTATTACTGATGCTATGATGTGCTGACAAATAAGAGCCTGTCATGGCTGCCCTCCAAGAGGCCCAACAAGCATCTGAAAGAGTCAGTCAGGTGCAGATACTTACACCCAACCAATAAACAGAAGCTGCTGACTCTATAGTTGAATTAGAGAAAAGCTGGAAGAAGCTGAGGAGGGCAACCCCATAAGAAGACCAGCAGTCTCAACTAGCCTGGACCTCCGAGATCTCTCAGACACTGAACGACCAACCAGGCAGCATACACCAGCTGATATGAGGCCCCCAACACATATACAGCAGAGAACTGCCTGGTCTGGTGTCAGTGAGAAAAGATGCACCTAACCCTCGAAAGACTTGAGACCCCAGGGAGTAGAAAGGTCTGGTGGAGTTGGGGAGTGAAGGGAGTGGGGAAATCCTCTTGGAAACAGGGGAGGAGGTATGGGACCGGGATCAAAAGGGGAATAGCAGCCTAACTGTAAAGAAAGATTAAAGAAAAATAATAATAAAAACTAAAGTGGAGTCAGAGAGTCTGGGGGTGTAGCCCAGATGGAAGAGGGCATCACTGAACCCCAGTGTTCATTCCCCAGCTCGATATAAACTTGGCATGGTGGCTGCTTGTAAACCGTGGACTTCAGGGATAGAGGCAGGAGGATCAGAAATTCAAAATCAATCTTAGCTAGATATCTAGTTCAGGGCCAGACTAGATTACATAAGACTCTTCCTTGAAAGAAAGAGGGGGGGGGGGAAGGGAGGGAGGAAGGAAGGAAGGAAGGAAGGAAGGCAGGCAGGCAGGCAGGCAGGAAGGCAGGCAAGATAGCTCAGGGGATACTAATGACCTACATGGAAGGAGAGAACAGATGCCTTCAAGTTGTTCCCCGACTTTCATGTTCATTTTTCACAGGGTCAACTGCAGCCACCCCATTAGTAGATAAATGTAAATACTTTTAAAATAAATAGATGATAGGTAGGTTAGACTAGATTAGATTAGATTAGATTAGATTAGATTAGATTAGATTAGATTAGATTAGATAGAATGAGATACTTAGCATCTGCCAATCTTCCAGTGCACAGAAGTGATAATATCATTCACTCACCAACAACTTACCAAGTCAAGAAATTTGTTTCTATAATTGCTTCTCAGACAAAAGATTCTGACTTTGTGTTTCTGAATATCACAGAGCCTGAAGTTCTTTGATAGTTGCTACAGATTCACTGCCATCCTCTCAGGAAAATAAGCTCCCCTTCCAAGCACAGACCTAGAAATGAATCCAGTCCCTTCTCCTCTTAACTCGGTGAAAGACTTCCTAAATGTTAAGAAAGAACAGTTGAGAAATAATCTAGTGAGCAGAAGTGTAAAGCTGTGTGTGCACAGGTGTGGATGTGGGTGTGTAGAAGGAGGTGTTACAGCTGGTTTGCTACCCAAACACCCTCAGTGTTGCACTCCCTCTTGGTTGAATGTATGCACATTATTGCCTCTGCCTCCTTTTCCTTACAGACTTCTGTAGCTGTTTGTAAAAGCATATTTATTTTGCTTATTCACCACACACACGTGGAGTTCAGCTCACTTTCAATTTTAGTGTCAAGTCTCTGAAGTATAGTAAATAAATCCCATTTCTGAAATCAAATATACCTGTCTCTAGTGCTCGTTGGCTGTTTATTGTTTTCTCTTTTTCTTACCTGGTTTGTAACGTTATCTAACTGTCACTTCCTTTTCTAGACAATAACTCACAAGTTGAAATCAGTGGTTCTGTTTGAGTTTTTTTCAAAAAGGCCATAAAAGAGAAAGAAAGAAAGAAAAAAGTCATTCCTTAGGATGTTTCTAGAATTAATTTTAAAGGGAATAAAATTCTCCCTGCTAATGAGAACCAAGCATCAAGAGGTACCTACAATGTTCTGGACAAGTGTAGTGTGAACTTCAAATATGCTCATCCTTCTAGTGATAAAGTCTGCTTATCTCCCTTCTTAAAGTAATCCAAAGAAAATTCACTAGGCTCTAACTCATGAGAGAAGATTCTGTACTCACAACCATCCGTCTTTCTAGTACTACACACATATGCTTCCCTAATTCCTGCCTTCCCTTAATGTTCTATGTACATTTGGGCAAATGTCATCTCTTCTCTGTATTTTAATCCCTAATCTATGAAATAATGAATCACAATACTAAGTCTTAATTTATAAAACTATGAATCACATTATCCGAGACATGCTGGCAGAAACAAAAAAGATAAATCACATGAAAGAGCTGGGTGTGGGAGTGAGCACCTGGTAATCCTGGCACACAGGAGGCTGAAGGAGAAGGATCAAGAGTTAGAAGGCCAATCTAGGCTACAGAGTGAAGCCTTGTGTCGAAACAATAAATGAAAGATTAAAGTACTTTAATGTTTCAAGACCAAAGTGCTAAAAATCTCCCAGGTAGGATGACCTGATGCTTTCTGTGCCCCTCCAACCACTCACACCTATTCCCTCCCTTTTCCAAGGCATCCTACCTTCTGGAGTTGAAGCTCCACAGTAAACAACTTTAGCATCTGGTAAACTGTGGCTCTGGTTATTTAAAGGTCAAGCTGGTTCTGCACATGACTTTACCATTTGTTGTCTGCATGTTTTCTTCTCTTGCGTCAATACTTACAATTGTTTAACCATAATATTTTACTGAATACTCAGGAATTTCACATAACGCACCCTGATCACCCTTCCTACTACTCTCAGGTCCAGGTCCACCCCACTCTTAAGTTCAGTTAGTGTTGTCCATATAGTCACTGGGGCATTGTCAAACTCCCAGTGATCAACCAATCATCCCCTTAAAGAAAAGAAAGTCTTTCCCCAGCCCCAGCCTCTCCAAAAGCCACTCTGTCATGGAGAGCTATACTTTATCCTTATCACGTATTTTAAAAGTTCTCTTCGCTGGGGGATGTTTTTCTGCACTGTGTATTTAGATGCTGATTACTGAGCCCAGCCAGAGTTCTGGTTGCACATTGGCATTGTCAAGCATCATCGACTGTCTCAACTTTGTGTAAAAACTGTTTCCCATAACCTCTGATTGGTTAATAAAGAGCTTATCAGCCAAAATCTGGACAGGAGAAGAAGAGGATGGACTTCTGATTCAGGGAGAGAGGAGATTTGCCATGGAGAGATTTTTTATGAGAGATTTGCAAGAGAGAATGACCGTTGGGACATGGATGGACCAGGAGCAGCCAGGGCTAGACTAAAATGGCAGGTAATGAGACACATGATTGAGTAGTAGGCAGCAGAGTCAGGTTAGAATTAATGTGAACCCTGGCCAGCTATGATGCATGAAGCTGTTTAATAAATACAGCAGGTCTCTGTAATATTATTCAAGTGCAATAGGTGGGGTAGGAAAGTCCTGTACTTTTACATTTGGCATCCAAGTCCAATGTAGTAGGCACAGAATCCAAACTTAGACAGAAGGATTCAGGTATTAGAGAGATCTCAGATAGAAGGTGCTAACAAGCACTCTGCCAGGAACAGGCAACTTCTTTAGAGCCCCTGTTATGCAATAAGGCCAGTGGCATACTGCCCAATGATAGTGAGGGGGCATGAGAGCAGTCACTGTTTGGTGGAGTCACAGCCCTGGAGCTTCAGCCCATGAGAAAAACATCCCAAGACCACAGCCATGGGAAGGCCTCTACAGGCATTCTCTCTTGAGCTTGGCACCACAACCTAGGCTTAGCGGTTTTAAGACTGGGTGGGGTAGTATTCCATTGTGTAAATATACCACATTTTTTAAATCTATTCTTCAGTTGAGAGATACCGAGGTTATTTTAGTTTCTGCTACTATGAATAAACCTGCTATGAACATAGTTGTGGAGTGGTGAAGCATATTTGGGGTGTATGCCCAGGAGTGGTATAGCTGGGTCTAGAAGTACAACTATTCCCAATCTTCTGAGAAACTCCCAAACTGATTTCCAGAGTGGTTGTACAAGTTTGCACTCCCACTAACAGTGGAGGAGTGTTCACAAGGACACGATGAATTTCTCAGGCAAATAGATGAACCTAGAAAATATCATCTGAGTGAGGTAACTCAAACCTAAAAGGACATACATGGTATATACTCACTTATAAGTGTATATTAGCCATAAAGTATAGGATAACCATGCTAAAATCCACATACCCAAATAAACCAAATAACAAGGAAGAACCAAGGGAGGATGATTGAATCTTTGCAGAATGGGAAAGAAAATATTTATTGGAAGTCAATGGAAGGAGGGAACTGGGTTGAAGATGGGATGGGAAGGGAATTAGGACAAAAGGCAGAGATCACAGAGAAGCAGGGGAGAGAGATGGGAGATTAGCAGGGAAGGCAATCTCTAGAACGTGCCAGAGACCTGGGATGGGGAGAGGCCCCAGAGAGTCTATGGAGGTGACTCCAGCTGAGCTGAGCAGTGGGAGATATGGATCCTGAAGTGGCCACCTCCTGTGGACAGGCAGGACTCCCAGTGGAGGGATAAGGATAGCAACCCACTCACAAAACCTTTGACTTAAAATGTGTTCCGCCTACAAGAAGTGTAGGGACAAAGATAGAGCAGAGATGGAGTGAATGGTCAACCAACCACTACCCCAAACTGAGGCCCATCCCATGGACAAGAACCAATCACTGACACTGTTAATGATACTCTGTCATGCTTGCAGACAGAAACCTAGCATAATTGTCCTCTGAGAGGCTCCACCCTGTAGCTAATGGAAACAGATGGAAAGCAGAAACTCAAACCCAAACATTAGATGGAGCTCAGGGAGTCATATGGAAGAGTTGTGGGATAGAGGAACTGGAGGAGGACAAGGACTCCACAGGAAGACTGACAGAGTCAACTAACCTGGACTCTTGAGGGCTCCCAGAGACTGAACCACCAAGCAAAGAGCAAGCATGGGCTGGGCCTAGGTCCCCTGCACATATGTACCAGATGTGCAGCTTTGTCTTCATTTGGGTTCCCTAACAACAGGAGTGGGGGAAGTCCCTGAATCTATTTCATGCCTGCCTGTGGATCCTGTTCCCCTAACTGAGCCACCTTGTCTACTCTCAGAGGGAGAAAAGGCACCTAGTTCTACAATGACTTGATGTGCTGGAGAATTGGGAGGAGGATGATACCAAGGAGGAGGCTCCCTTTCTCAAAGGCAAAAGAGAGGGAGGAATAGGGTGAGGATCTGTGTGAGGGGGTACTGGGAGGAGAGTAAGGGCTGATATTGGGTTGTAAAGTAAATAAATAAATAAATAAATAAATAAATAAATGAGCAGGGTGGAGAGAGAGTACTGGGCAGCAGGGTTTCTCCCAAAGGGAGACCACCAGGTAATAGCCATAGGGAAACCAAGTCTAGGAGCAACAGGGAGAAAAGAGCTGAGAATTCGAGAGGCCGCGTGCTTGTCTCCTTTAGACATACTGCATATGTTCATACTGCAGCCTGTGGGTAAAAAGACTCCCCAGTGTTGTGGCAAGGAGCCCAGGACCAGGAACCAGGTGGCACATAAGGCTGGCAGTAACTAGGCAGCTCATGCTGCACCTGCAGAAGCTCTTCCAGGGGGTGTAACCAGCAGTGGCAGGCCTCCAGACAAGGGTCAAGCATCTGGTGAGACACAGATCCCAGCTAATGATGCAAATGTGAGACTTGGCAGACACCAGCTACAGGCACATGGAGATGGTGGAAATGCCTCTTCTTTGTGAGCTGAAGGGCTGGGGTGGAGCAAATCACAGGGGGATGCAGAATCCAAGCAAAAGCAGAAGAAATCTGAACACAGAAGAACTTCTGATCAAGGAAAATTGTTTGAATTTGTGCTTAAATGCTGAAGAAAGAACTGGGTATGAAACATCATAGGCCGATATAAAGAATTTGAAATTAATAAAACAAAAGTACACAAAGAGAGAGAAAGCAATAAGAGAGAAGCAAATAAATGCACATAAAAGATAAAGTCTGCAAGGAAGAGAAAGAAAAATAGGTAGAAAATGTTTTAAAAGATGCATAGCTACTAAAGAAAGTAAAGAAACTGAACACTGAGTCATAGAAATACTAAATTTAAACATTAAAGTCTCCAAAGGAAGGGATGAGAAAAAATAAGTAAAGATGGTCTATAAGTGTGCATAAAAGACAAAGTCTTGGAAGCAAGGAGAAAATTAGAGAGATTAAAAAAGAAAGTATTTTCCATGTTAAAAAAAATGGAAAACACTGTAAGAAATAAAGGGCATTTGGAACCCATTTAACTTTATTTTGACTGTCAACATAATCATTACTCTCCAGTAATAATAATAGTTGTAAATATCTTCTTTAGGAAAGATCAGGAAAAATCAGACTTAGAAAAGAAAAAGATTAAAAAATAAAATCCTAGAATAGAGTTTAGGAGATTATTTAAAGTAGAATATAGTATCTTCAAGAGAATCTAATCTGAACCCTACAATGACAACAAAAAAGATACTTCCAGATGAGAAAAATCCACAAAGGCTTGAGAAATTGTAATGGCAACCCATAGAGATACAATATTCCCAGCAAAGTATACCGATTCTGTTTAATGATGGTGCCTTAGAACAATGTCCTACAATAGATTATGTGTTTCACTTTGTAGAGTTGAAATTTTAAAATATTTGTTGACTATTCACACGTTGATACTTCATACTGTTGATACATATTCAACATTCCAATGGGCTTCTGCCTTAGGTTCAGAAAAAAGGATAATTCTGAGGTTACACATTTACTAATGATGATGGCTGTCTCAGAAATGCCTTTGCAGACTGAAGCTGATGATGCTTGGCATCTATATCCAGTAAAGTACAATAATTTTTTAACATTATGGCATAGAAAATGTTACAGATATATGTTACAATCCTACAAGTCAAGCTACTGTAAAGAGATCGAACAGGATTTTAAAGGGAAAGCTCATAAAACAGAAAGGGAATATGGGTTCTCCCGGAGATTGATTAAATAATGCTTTATTGATTTTAATATTTAAATGTCAATGAGACCGTTAACACGGCTGCTGAAAAACACTGGATTTTAGAAAAGACTTTGAATTTGAACATCATATAAATGTTTTAACTTCAGAATGGCTGCAGACCTTAAGGGGAAAAAAAAACCAAGAACAACAAAATAGGTAACATGAATACTGATCCCTCTACATGGAACAGCTCTGAGACTGGCTGAGACATGAAAATGTTTCCAGCCAGGAGTTCACCTCAGCATAGCCAATAAATCTTGGCTACAAGAATCCTCAGGACTTATCATGCCATTCTTTTAAACAGCATGGATGACAATTCATATTAGAGTTTGGTTATGCAGTCCAATCTAACTTACAAAAAAAGAACAGATGCCTAAGCTGCTCAAAGAACACAGAATCATCTTTAGCTGAATTATGTACACTGCACCTTCCATTACATGTTTTAATGCAAAAAAAAATCTATATTACCATTGAAAGTTTCTATGTTTGAAAAGTAAAACTACCAGACACCAGAGAAGATAAGACAGGTAGCCCAGATGATCCAACCTCACAAATGGCCTCAATATGTTTCCTCAAGAATGTACATCCAGAATAATTTCAAGATGGTTAGCTAAGATGATCCAGACTCACAGACTGTTCCTGCCAGGACTTCAGTTAAGCCTTGCACTTTCACACCACACAGAGACTGGATAGCAAATAATACAGCTAGCTTTCTTAGGACTTCGCTATTTCCCAATTTTCTTAGGGCCCCCAAAAGAGAACATTGCCCCAAGACAGCAGGAATCAACTTAAAGAGACCACTAAGCACCATTCCCTAAAAGCAGGGTGGGTGGGTTTTGATCATTCAATAGATGTTGGATGTTTGTTGTTTAAAGGTCATTGGTTAAAAGTTGTTAATGGTATTGGTTAGGGAGGAAACAAAGTATAGGAGGTTAGATTCAGGGATTTCTCTCTTTTCTTTCATCTATTCTTCTTTCTCTCCTATCTAATGTTAGGAAAAAAAAGCTGGGAGAAGAGATAAAAGGGGGGATATATGAATGATAGGGTAAAAAGTTAGGCTATTGAGTCTGTTGTGTTTTATGAAAATAGAGCCAGGAATATGTTTTGTAGAGTCAGGTATGGGTATGGTGAGAGGGGTGCCTTAGCAGGCTTATGCTGAGGTATCTCTTCCCCTTGAGGTACCAACCATAGGATAGATATAGTATGGGATAGAGTTTATTTAGGGCATGGGAAGGAAAGCTGGGAAGGGAGTAGAGACAAAAGACAAAGAGAAGGGAGAGAGAGGAGGAGGAGGAGGAGGAGAGAGAGAGAGAGAGAAAGAGAGAGAGAAGAAGAAGAAGAAGAAGAAGAAGAAGAAGAAGAAGAAGAGGAGGAGGAGGAGGAGGAGGAGGAGGAGGAGGAGGAGGAGGA
>JANHMN010000008.1:78442855-78456794 GCA_030674055.1 Rhabdomys pumilio | reverse complement strand
GGGGGAGGAGGAGGAGGAGGAGGAGGAGGAGGAGGAAAGAGAAAGAGAAAGAGAAAGAGAAAGAGAAAGAGAAAGAGGAAGGAGGAAGAGGAGGAAGAGAGAGGCCATTGAGGAACGGGGTTGGGGGGATGTGGAAGAGGAGAGAAGGAGAAAGGAGCAGGGCTAGAGGGGGCAGAGAAAGTAAGAGAGTTAGAGAGCAGAGTGAGGAGGGAATGAACAGCCCTTCTTATAGTAAGCCAGCCATACCTGGTTGTTGCCAGGTAACAGTAGGGCAGAGCCTAGAAGGAATGCAAACAGAATCTACTTTTAAACTGAAGTACATCAGTAAGTCAAATATTTCTACGTTGATATGGAGTTTTGTATATTGATACAAATTTAATAATAATATTTGCTACAACATACTGTATTATGTTTCAACTCTTTTTTAAAATATTATACCTGTGTAACTCATTTTAAAAATGTAACGTGAAGTTCTAGTCCCTGAAAGCTGCTATTACAAACTGCTTAGGATAATTAACAAATGTGAGTTCATAGTCAATTAAACTTGTAGTCATGTTAGGGACTAGTTTAGCTAATTACAGAAATAAGCTTTATTTATCTTCCTGTGGGTGCCTTCAAAGTTGAACAGATAGTAGATAGTTAAAAAGAAACATTTGCCTATTCAGATATACTACGTATAGATGGTCTACAGAACCTCAGTGACCTACAGAATATGGCCTTTAAAGATAGTTTATTAATAAAAGGCTTTCATGACACAGTGTGACATTAGCTCCTGGCGGCACCCCAACTCTACTTCAAAGATGATGAGCATTAAAAAACCTTCTTATGGAGTTTGCTTCAAATGTGGCAAGCTAGCCACTGGGTAAAAAATTGCCCTTGCCTCAACTGCAGAGAGCATGCTGTCCAAGCTGTGGGCAAACAGGACACAGAAGAAGTTGACTCCCATACTTTGCAAGAACAAAACATTCAAGTCCTTCATAATTCCTGTTTCACAGGAAAAAAAATTTCATATATTGAGCCAGAAGGTCAAAGATGATATTCCAATAACACAGAGAAACCTTAGGTGACTGTTCATGTCGCCAGCAACTTCTGTCATTCCTGTAGTTTTGAAAGCTGCTTGTTCTGCACTTCTTATTTACTCAGGTAGTTTTTATCCTTCTCAGTTCTCTGATGGGGTTGAAGACTAGATAGTTATAGTCTAAGAATTAAGCGGAAGTTGTTTAGAATTTAAATAAAATTAAGACATGTGTTTTAAAGTCTAAAAGGATATTTATAGATTGGTAAATGCACACTATGATAGAAAATGATTTAAATACAGAACTTTGCACTCACCGAGATAGAATAGACTACTTTCCCTAAGATTGCCAAATACTAGTGGACTTGACATTATGAATACAATTTTTACCTGATAGTTTTCATGATTGTTCTTATTGTATATTACCGATTAATATAAGAGAAAGCTTTTATTGGACTAAAAGGTGCAGTTGGGGGATGGTTTTGCACTGTGTTTTCACATGCTGATTACTGTGCCTAGGGATCTAGTTGCAGTCCAAATGTCAAGGAGCATGGTCAAGCATCTCCTGTCTCAATGTTGTGTAAAAATTGTTTTCTATCACCTCTGATAAGATAATGAAGATCTAATCAGCCAATAGCCTAGCAGAAGGAGATGAGATGTGACTTCTGATCCCAGTGAGAGGGTCTCAGGTGGGGGCCAGGGAGAAAGGAGATTCACCATGAGAGCTTCACCTGAGAAGCACCATGAGGACATGGGACATGGATGGAGCAGGAGCAAGACTAAGATGGCAAGACTAAGATAGCAGAAGACTAATGGGGCACATGGCTGACTAACAGGCAGTGTAGTTGGGTTAGAATAGATGTGAACCCTGCCCAGCTATGATGCAATACACTTTTTAATAAATATACCAGGTCTCCATACCATAATTCAGATGCAATGAAGGGTATAGAAAAGCCCCATACTTTTACATCTCTTTGATGTAAAAAGGGGCTTCCTATCTAGGTTGTTACTTTTTGTGGGGGGGGGGGGGGAAGGGAAGGCTGTCACAGAGTGTCACAGAGCATTTAATGTCTTTGTTTTTCAACTGTGAGTCTGCATTCATCAATACCACCAGAAGAAGCTGTCTTGTCCTTTACAGTCAGCAGGATCATGGTTCATGGACTTCCACATGGTATCTGGTAATAGCTTTGACCAGAGATAGCCATCTGGCTTCCAGTGTCAGCCCATTCCATGGACTTCAGCATGGTATCAGGCAGTGGTACAGACTATGGCCATCAGTATAGACACCCGTACTCACATGTATGTACACACACACACACACACACACACACACACACACACACACACACAATTAAAACTTTAAGTCTTCTTGAAAAGGTAGCTTCATATTAGACCAAGAGGACAAAGATGACCTGTTTCCTGCCTGACTCCTAGAAGAATGCTCCTCAGAAGTATGTGTCTAGTCATTATTTTCATTAAGTAACAAAATTCATGAAGTGCCATTCACCATGTCTTCATACACGTTTGGACTTCATAGGACCCAGGTACAGCTCCAAAGAGTATCTCTAACCTGTAATCCCAGCATGTGAGAGGCTGAGCCAGGAGGATTGAAAAAGTTTAGAAGTTAGACATTGGTCCATAACCAGCCTACACTAGAGTAGCAAAAACAAAACCAATCAGAAATACTAGACCCGGAAACTACCTGTATCTCCGTATTACACCCCAGGCTCTCCCCCTATCAGGAGAGCAGAGTTCACACAATCGACCTCCGCCCCACCCTGCAGCTCCTTAACTGACACTCAGTCTGAGCTTACTTGTTTCTGGTTTTCTCTCCCTGTTGCCTAGTGCTATTGACTGTGTTTATAGTGCTGAACATGGACAACATACTCACATACACATTGCATATAGTGAATCATCTAATTCTCCCAGATGGAGAAACTTTGGCCCGAAGTCTATGTTCTTGATTTTTATGCTGTACTGTGCTATCTCTTTAAACCTTTTTCTTTCTTTCTTTCTTTCTTTCTTTCTTTCTTTCTTTCTTTCTTTCCTCCTTCCTTCCTTCCTTCCTTCCTTCCTTCCTTCCTTCCACTTTTCTCCCAACTTTCCTACCTTCTCTCCTTTCCTTCATTTTGCAACGTTAGAATTATCTTTAATGTTGCTTTTTTAATTCTGTATCATAAAATTCGACATTTCAAATTTTAAAAAGTTGGTTTTAGTACATTCACAAAGTTACACAACTGTCATCACCGTATTACTTTAAAATATGTCATTGGGCTGAAGAGCTTGCTCAAGAGATTGGGAGCACTTGCTCTTTCAGGGACCTAGGTTTGATTCCTGGTGGCTCACAATTGTAGAAGAGGTGCTGATATTAAGATTCCCTAATTGGTTATTGATATGGTCAATAAAGGAGGCCAGGAACCAATTGCTGGGAGACAGGTGGGACTTCTAGGTCACAGGAGGAAAAGGAGATGCAGGAATCGAGAAGGGGCTTCTTCAGTCAGGCTTTGGAAAGAGAAACGTGCAACAATCATATAAGATCTCAGGGAAGCTAGAACCAGCAGCCTCCATCACCTGCAGGATAGCCAAGGAAGTCGATGGAGGCTAGCTGATATGATCCATTAAACTTAGGGCAGGAGGAGAGATGGGGACAATAAATTGATAAGGGCAGGTATTTCCAGGTGGGAAGCATTTGAGTCCAGCAATTGTATTAGTAGGTAAATTCTAAAATAATAAAGCTGAGTGTTTTTCATGCATGAGGCAAAGGTGGGTAGTGAAAGAAGCTGGGTCAGTGTTGGTGGTTTGGTGAAGCAAAGCTAGGAGGAACAAAAGGGAATAGAGAGGGGCCATATCGAGGGCAGCAGCTCCAGGGTCACAGATCCTTGGAAGGCAGTACAGTGTTTTTAAAATTCCATGCAACACACAATTATTTATAACTCCAGTTTTAAAGGATCTGACACTCTCTTCTGGCCTCCCCAAGTACTAGGCACCTGAAAGCTCTAGAACAAAAAGAAGCAAATACACCCAAGAGGAGTAGACGGCAGGAAATAATCAAACTCAGGGCTGAAATCAACAAAGTAGAAACAAAAAGAACTATACAAAGAATCAACAAAACAAGGAGCTGGTTCTTTGAGAAAATCAACAAGATAAATAAACCCTTAGCCAGACTAACCAGAGGGCACAGAAACGGTATCCAAATTAATAAGATCAGAACTGAAAAGGGAGACATGACAACAGTAACTGAGGAAATTCAAATAATCATCAGATCCTACTACAAACACCTATACTAAAAAAAAAACAAAACAAAAAAAAACTGGAAAATCTGGATGAAATGAACAATTTCCTACACAGATACCAGGTACCAAGGTTAAATCAGAATCAGACAAATCATCTAAATAGTCCTATAACCCCTAAATAAATAGCAGCAGTCATTAAAAGTCTCCCCACCGCCCGGGGAATGGTGGCGAACGCCTTTAATCCCAGCACTTGGGAGGCAGAGGCAGGCAGATTTCTGAGTTCGAGGCCAGCCTTGTCTACAGAGTGAGTTCCAGGACAGCCAGGACTACACAGAGAAACTCTGTCTTGGGGGGGGGGGGGGGGGGAACCTAGTTTCTCTCCCAGCTTCTTGACCAAAGACTTTTGTCAGGCCCCTTTCTTGCCTTCTGCTTTGCTGAGCCTGATCCTCACAAACATTTTTACCAAGTATTTTTGCTAGTGCAGCTACCATTCATAATTAAGTCACTTCGGAAGTCTCACTGATATCTATTGTATTAAGAGTTGAGTTCAGCCAGGCGGTGGTGGCGCACACCTTTAATTCCAGCACTTGAGAGGCAGAGGCAGGTGGATTTCTGAGTTCGAGGCCAGCCTGGTCTACAGAGTGAGTTCCAGGACAGCCAGGACAACACAGAGAAACTCTGTCTCGAAAAACAAAAAACAAGAAAACAAACAAAAAAGTCTCCTCACAAAAAAAAAAAAAAAAAAAAAAGCCTAGGACTTTTTAAGTGCAGAATTCTATCAGACCTTCCAAGAAGACATAATACCAATTCCCTATAAACTATTCCACAAAATAGAAACAAAAGAAACATTATCCAATTTGTTCTATGAAGCCACAATTACGCTCATACCTAAACCACACAAAGACCCAACAATGAAAGAGAACTTCAGACCAATCTCCTTATGAATACTGTTACAAAATACTCAATAAAATCCTCACAAATGGAATCCAAGAACACATCAAAACAATCATCCACCATAACCAAGTAGGCTTCATCCCAGGAATGCAAGGATGGTTCAATAATATGAAAATCCATCAGTGTAACCCACTATATAAACAAACTCAAAGAAAAAAAACCACATGATCATCTCACTAGATGCTGAGAAAGCATTTGACAAAATTCAACATCCCTTCATGGTATAAGTCCTGAAAAGATCAGGAATTCGAGGCCCATACCTAAACACAGTAAAAGCAATATACAGCAAACCAATAGTCAACATCAAACTAAATGGAGAGAAACTTGAAGCAATCCCACTAAATCAGGGACTAGACAAGGCTGCTCACTCTATTCCTACCTATTCAATAGAGTACTCGAAGTCCTAGCCAGAACAATCAGATAATAAAAGGAGATCAAAGGGATACAAATTGTAAAGGAAGAAGTCAAAATATCAATATTTTAAGAAAGGATATTTTAAATGTGTGTGTGTGTGTGTGTGTGTGTGAGAGAGAGAGAGAGAGAGAGAGAGAGAGAGAGAGCTTCTACCCTATTGGGAAGTTCAGGAAGTAACCAACTCAAAGTCTTCAGGAAATTCCTGAAACTGATCAGATTCACTAGGCTTTTTCCTCCCCAACATGATATAAATAGTAAGGACTGCTCAGATAGACTTTCAGAGAAGCTGAGATGCCTAAATGAAGATAAGAGAAGCTGATCGGCCTATAAGAGGTTCCGGTCAACTAGATTGCCTAGAAAGGACATTCTTCAACCTGTTGAGTTGTCTGCAGGGTATATAATCCATATTCCCAGCTTTTTTGAGATGTCACCCATGCTACGGTAGGCTTTGGAAAGGTAGCTGTCTGAGTCATTTTTGCTCCTGTAACCCCGTATCCATAGTCCCATATCCATAGGACTCAATAAAACTCATTGATTTATAAAATTGAAGTTTGATAGTATCCTTACTCTAATCTGTTGTTAGTTCCCTATCTAGAGTAAGAAGATATTTGTTCATGTCTCCCTAGGGATAGGGTCACACAGCAGTCTGTGATGTGCATAGACATGCATGCATGTTTGTGTATGTACCCGTGTGTATGTGTAAATGCATATATGTGGCAGTCAGAAGTTTACTTGTCTTCTTCAATCACAAGTATTGAGTCAGGGTCTCTCACTTGGACTCAGAGCTCAGCTATTTAGCTAGACTAGACAGCTGCCTTGCTCTAGTCTCTGCCTCCTAGGAGCTTCAATTATAGATGGGCCACTACACCTACCTAGCATTTATGTGCTGGTGATCCAAACTCTATTCATGCCTGTGGGGCAAGCACCTTACTGAGCAATGTATTACAACAAAATTACGAACCTTCTGCACAGCAAAGGAAGCAATTACAGAATCAAAAGATGACTGAGGAAAGGTTAATGTCTACAGAATGAGGAAAAATATTTTGTAACTGCACATCCAACAAAGATTAATATCTAAGATGCATAAAACTGTAAAAATTAAACACACACACATACACACACACACACACACACCAATCACAACAATAAATGATCTAGTCAATAAGTACACTTATGAGCTCAAGTGACACTTCTTAAAAGAAGAAATATAAGTGGGTAATAAATAGCAGTCAATGAAATGCATGTAAAAAACAGTGAGTTTTGGTTTCACCCTGAAAGGGGCAGTTTTGATGCTAAGGTCCTGGTTCCCAGTTTGTTCTTGATTTGTCAGTCAGTAAAGAAAGCTGGGGGCAAACTGCTGGGTGGAAGGTACAGCAGGACTTCTGGGTCTCAGGAGGAAAAGGCAGATGCAAGGAAGGAGAGGAGTTTTTTCTGCCATGCATTAGAGGAAGGAAAACTCGGCAATCATGTGAGGTCTCTGGAGGAGCTGGGGTCTATGGCCACCACTACAGGTGGGTAGTCAGGGATGTTTGGCAGGGGCTAGGTGGGACTATCCACTGAAGTTTAAGGCAGGTGGAGAGATGGAGATAATAAATTGGTAAGGGTATGTTTTCCCAGGTGGGAGATATTAGCATCCAGCAATTGTGCCAAGAAGGCAAGTTATAAAGGAGCAAACTTTGTGTGTGTGTGCATGTGTGTGTGTGTGGGGGGGGGTTTAACCAAGAATTCAAGGGAAGCCTGGTGAGAGCCGGTAGTGCATCTCATCTCCCAGAGCTAAAGGTAGGTAGGGCCAAAGGGAAGCCACAGGTGAGGGCTGGTAATGCTGCCAATCAAAGAGCCAAGGTAGCTGGTAGAATAAAACTTTATGAATCACCTTAGTCATAATCAAGAAAACAAATGTTAATGAGGATATGGGGCAATAAGAACTTACGTTACTGCTATGGAAATCAATGTAGCAATGTCTCAAAAGACAGAAAAATCAGAATTGCCACAATGCCATATAGATCAGCTATACTCTTCTTGGGACTAATGACTCATATAGGTGATGCTTGCACATCCACAGTTATAGCTAGACCAGACACCATAGTCAGGGAAGGAACCAACCTAGATGCCCATCAATATATGAATGAATAAAGAAAATGTGATATGCACATACAGGAAATTTTATAAAAATAAAATGAGATTGTCTTGAAAACATATGGAACTAGACATCATATGTTAAAAGAAGCAAGCCACACTCAGAAACACAAATACTACATATTTCCTCTTACATTCTGAAACTAGGTTAAAAATTGAGAGAGGGGGTTCATAGAGCTAAAAAGGAATCATGAAAGGAGGGAAAAAGAGAAGCAAATAGGGTAATGGGGTACCTATGACAGGAAAGCAGAAGGATGATTGGTTCAGAACAGAAGGAAAGAGCTAGAAGGGTTGGGAGCTGGATTAAGGGAGAGAAGTGATGGAGGGCGGGTGCTGTCTGCTTTATCAACTCACACAATGCAGAGTTGCTTCAGAAAAGACAACCTCAACTCAGAAAATGTTCTTACCAGACTCACCTGTGAGCAAGCCTGTGGTACATTTTCTTTACTGATGACTGATGTGGAAAGAGCTAGTTCTCTGTGGATGATGCCATCTCTGAGCTAACAGACCTGGGTGCTATTAAAGGCAGGTCATGTAAGCCATGAGAAGCAAGTCAGTAAGCAGCACTGCTCCATGGCTTCTGCTTCAGTTCCTGCCTCCAGGTTCCTACCTTGAGTTCCTTCCCTGACTTCCTTCAATGATGGACTATGCAGTATGAGTGTAAGCTGAAATAAACCCTTTCTTCTCCATGTTGCTGTTGGCCATGGTGTTTATCACGGCAGCAGAAACCATAATAAGGGCAAGTGAGATGGCTCAACCTGTAAAGGTCCTTGCTGCCATGCCTGAGGAAATGACTTCAATCCCCAGGATCTACATTCAGGACGAGAGAAGTGACCGCAGCAAGCTGTCCTCTAACCTCTGTCCTACACATTCGAGCTGTAGCACTCATGCCCACACGAATATGCAAAATAAATAAATTAAAGTGTAATCTAAAAAAAATTAACCCTAAGAGGGAAATGAATGAGAATGAAGTATAATGATACTTTGATGTGTGTGAAAATGTGATAATAAAAACCATTGCTTTGTAGGTAAACCTAAAAATCAAGAAATCAATTCATATGTGATTTCCTGAGGCAACTGAAGTTCTGCCTCTTGGAGAACACGGAACCACTTGCTTTGTAGGTAAACCTAAAAATCAAGAAATCAATTCATATGTGATTTCCTGAGGCAACTGAAGTTCTGCCTCTTGGAGAACACGGAACCACTCACATCTATCCAGCAGTAAACTAGCACTGAAGCTAAGGATGGCACTGGGTGTTTCAGATGCTTGTCCCACTACAAGTTCTTACCACTCAGAAGCCAGATGATGTTTAGTCTTTCTGCCTTTAACTGAGTTTTACGTGGATGAGAATAAGACAGGAGATCCTGGATCTTGGAATTCGCAGTGTCCATAAATGGCAGGGGACCTTCCCAGCATGGAGAGGAGAGCCACAAGGGAATCTCGGAATCTCAAGCTGACTGACTAGCAATGAGGTGCTTCTTTATTTATACAGGCTTCACAGAACAAAGACAAACTACTGATTATCCGGGTGGTACAGAATATATGTTTGATTTTTCATTACATGTTCAGGGTTACAGTTCAATCACAATTAGAAAATAGAAACACAGCCGGGCGGTGGTGGCGCACGCCTTTGATCCTAGCACTTGGGAGGCAAAGGCAGGCGGATTTCTGAGTTCGAGGCCAGCCTGGTCTACAGAGTGAGTTCCAGGACAGCCAGGGCTACACAGAGAAACCCTGTCTCAAAAAAACAAACAAATAAAAAAAAAAAAACAGAACAAATTCTTTCTATTATTATTAACACTATAACTCCAATTTAAAGAATCTAAAGAATATCTCCTCCAAAGCAAAGACATTTAATATATTATACCTGCTTTTAGGATGGCAATGTTTGTTCTTTGAAAACGCTCCAGGAGAAATGGGAACTATCCGATATCCAAACTGGTCTTCTTATGAGTAGCAAATACTAATACCTAACTTCTTTTACTATATGTTTCATCATCTGTGCTATAGAGTAGGCAACATTTACTTTAGTCAACCTATTTTATTTATGGAGTGGTATTCCTTCAAGAGTGTACCCTGTACACTCTCTATCTTTAAACTACATTTTTAGAGGCCTCTAAGCCTATAATAAAACAAGTCTTTGAATCTGTAACCCATTCTCCAGGCCAGTCAGTGTTTGTTAATTATCTGTTTGCCGGGCATCAATTACACTGAGTTTGCTCAGGGGCAGATACCCAACACAGATTCCTGAAGTAATGGCCTCATCTAGCTCTGTACTTATCTGTGCTTAGTGATCCCCAGGGCATAGAGAAGACTTCCAAATAGTGGCCAGATAAAGTTAATTTTAGGATTTTTTAAAAAAGATCCAGGCATAATTTTTCTCAGAAAAAAATCAAAGTGATCCAGAATGCAGAAAGTTCCCAATTACGCAACATGCAGAGACCAAAACTCAAAAGTTAGAAATAAAAGAACAGTGATTGCACTCATCAGCTTAGCTTTGCTAGAACTGTGTTAAGCAGCTGTGGCAGCTTTACGACACTTGCCGTTTCCAGTGGATATGGCTGTACCAATGTACTGTCATGGTATCTTCTGCTACCAAGCCTCAGGATGAACAAGCTTCTGAATCCTGCCCTTGCACACAGATAGGATTTGCCACTTACCGGTATCCTTATTGCTAAGACTATAAGAATATTCTAAGACTCTGTTCTTTTCTTCTACCAGAACCCAGGCTGGCTCATACCAAACTGTCAGCTTCAAGGAAACTTGAAGAAATCAGATATTGAGGCCTGGAGGGAAATTCAAGGGGCAAGAAGCCAGATAGGCCCACCCAGATTCCAACCACACTGACTGAATTTGTGGAATGTGATTATAAATCAGATGGAAGACTGCGTGTTCCAGTCGGATTGTCAGCATCCTTTAGCCTTTCCCCATCTCGAATCGATCACAGAGTACACCACCTCTGCTTCTCATACCAACAAAGCCTGCTGCTGTGCCCACTGATTAGAAGAAGCAGCACTAAACTTGGGGCCAAGATTAACAAAGACTCATTGAGCATTTAGGTGAGAGTCAGTAGGAGCCAGTCCAGCAAATCTGACCACAAAGAGGCTGATCTTAAGTCCGTGTGTGTGTGTGTGTGTGTGTGTGTGTGTGTGTGTGTGTATGTGTGTATATGTGTGTGTTACTTGCACTTAAGTGGATGAGTCCAATGCATCCACATGCTGCTGTCATCAGCCAGTGTCCTCCTCTATGTGTCACCAAGGAGACATGCTTCTGCTGGTGTCCTTGAGGCTGTTTCCAGAAAAGTTAAACTGAGAATAGAAGACCCACCCTAAATGTTGGAGGCACCGTTTTATGGACTCCATCCCAGACTGAATAAAAAGGAGAAAGTCAAGCCAAGTGTCATGGTGCAGCCTATAATCTCAGCATCGAGGAATTCAAGGACTGTTTCAGCTATATCAAAAGTCTTTCCAATTTGTCTATAAATGTAATGTATTTCTGGGTCTGCAAGTCATTCTTATAAGAAAATAGCTATAGAAATTGATTGAGCATATCAAACTGCAATGACAACTATGAAAACACTGTGAATTTTTTTATTTTGTCTTATATGTATATATGTGTGTGAGTGTGTTTGTGTATGTGTGTGTATACATATATGTATGAAGAGAGAAAGAATGTATATGTGTCTGTGTGTGTCTGTGTATATATACATATATATTTTTGGCGAGAGAGAGAAAGAGAGAGAGAGAGAGAGAGAGAGAGAGAGAGAGAGAGGACGCCCATGTCTGAGTATGTATACATGCATATACCACAGCTCATTGTGTATAGCTCAAAGGATAACATTTGGAACTTGGTTTTTTTCTTCCACCGTTACATGGGTTTTGGGGGTTCATCTTAGGTTGTTGGGCTATGTAACAAGTATCTTACCTACTGATCCATTTCACCACCCAAAACGTTTCTTTAAACAGTTTTGGACGGGAAGTATCATGGTACCCAGTTGCTGCCCAGTGAACACACATTTTTTCATTCTATCTTTGGGAAAGCTGATGTTTTCTCTATAAAAATGATTTAAATGATTTAAACTTCCTTGCTATACATAGCAAGCAAAACACTGTTCTCTGAATAAAAAGTGAATATTAACAGTGATTCTGGAAGTTGAGGCATGAAAACAGAAGGTTCAAGACCTGACTAGGCCACAGAGTCAGTTCAGGGCCAGGTTGGACAACCAAAACCCCGTTGAAAAGTAGAAAATAAAAAAGGGCTAAGATAGGGCGGGAAAGATGGCTCAGTGGTTTAAAGCATGTATTGATTTTAGAGAGGGCTCCAGTTCAGTTCCCAGCACCCAACTCCAGTGGCCCACAGCTGCCTGCAACTCCATCTCCAGAAGATCAATGCCTCTTGGCTGTACTCATGTGGACATACCCACATTATGCTGTATATGTCTATGTATGCAACTAACACAGACACAAACATAATGTGAAAATAAAAGAAAAGCCATTGTGTATGGGAGAGAGAGAATGGGGGAGGTGGTACGGAGAGAGGGAGGAAAGGAAATCTGAGGATATAGTGACAGGACTATGAGTTTAATCTCCAGTAACGAGAAAAGAAAAAAGACTGAGGGGTATGGAGTTTGGGAGATGATAATCAATTCAGTACAAGACTGAGAAAAATTACTCCCTCTTCCCACAATGCCCAGGCCTTAAATCTCTGGAACCTATTAACATGTTGATTTTTATTAGTTTTAAAATAGCAAATGGGAATTAACATTACAGATAGAATTAATCAAATAAAGAAAACAGAGTGAGTCTGTTGTGTCACAAATATCCTCAAGTGGTCTAAAAGGAGGCAAAGCATCAGAGTGAAGGACTGAAGAAAATAAACCCAGGCAGAGTGGGGAATGAAGGTGGACAAAGGACATCAACTCAGATATGTGCAGAAGCTCTAGAAACAAGCAAGACAGGGAACTGATTTTCCTCTAGAGTCTCCAGGGAAAAAAAGAGGTCATTCCGTTCATGTTTGACTGTGCGTTTTATGCCACCAGTTTTGTTTTTATCTGGGGTGTGTGTGTGTGTGTGTGTGTGTGTGTGTGTGTGTGTGTGTGTTCATTGGTTATAGCACCCACAGCACAGGTAAGATCTCATGGCATAACAAAACAGAAGTGTAGAGTTCGAGATCGTGCAACTTCAGAGCATGGTTTTTGGGGTTTTGTTTTTTTGTTTTTTTGTTTGGTTTTTTTTGTTTTTTGTTTTTTGTTTTTTGTTTTTTGTTTTTTGTTTTTTGAGACCACTAGGAGAGATGTGGAGGGTGGAAGGAGGCTTTTGCAGAAGACAGCTGAGCAGGTCACAAGAGGTCCTGACTATCTTTGAACACACTTTTAATGGAGGGTATCTGAGCACATATATAAAAGACTAAACTGTTGTCGTGGGTTGAATTGTGACACCCTCCCGTGATATTGTAGCACCTCCTGTCCCCAAATTTGGCGCTATTTAGAGACAGAATTTTTTAAAAGGTGAGATAAGTAGGATTGGCCTTAGCCTAATATGACTGATCTACTTCCAAAAAAATGGAACACGAAGGCAGACAAACATAGGGGGAGTGAGTGGCATTATAATATAAAGACAGCCATCTATCAACCCCGGGGAAAGACCCAGAATAAATTCTTCCCAGGAGCTCAGGAGCAACAGTCCTGAAGACATATGTTCTTAGCTCTTGCCTTTTCTACAACTTGAAACTAGAGTTCTGCTTGTTCAAACCCTGATTTGGGGGCGGGAGTGGGGGGTAGGTTATAATTTGCAGTGGCACAGATACTTCGTGATATCTCAGTAAAAGGATCAGTCTCTAGTGGCTGTGAGTGGAGATGCTGATAGAGGCAAGATGATATAAATTAGAGAGTTAGCAAAGTTCAGTGTCCATCCAGGTCCCCTGCAGTGTACCAGCAGCCTCTGGCTGTTTTCCTACATCAGTTGATGGCTCTTATTAAGAAGTGGGGAAAAGGCAATATCTCATATACAGAAGAAACTCACATGCGGAGAAGAATTTTACAGAAGAAAGTAATACAAATGAGAAAATGAGAGAGAGGGGAGAGGGAGGGTAGGAAGGAGTGTGTGTGTGTGTGTGTGTGTGTGTGTGTGTGTGTGTGTATGAGAGAGAGAGAGAGAGAGAGAGAGAGAGAGAGAGAGAGAGAGAGAG